>JAJGQD010000181.1:0-11862 GCA_020882685.1 Aphelinus atriplicis
TCAGCTTTTCTAAGTCAAAATACGAGGAGCGCACCCTCGGGACGCTGCCTTCTGCGACACTAGCTACTTGGACATTATCGGGTATTAGGATATATGGGGCGTTTCGCCTCAATCCCCCCAGCGCTGCGCGCGAGCGCCGAAACATGCCGTTTTCAACTCGTGTTTACGATGCCAAAATGTCTCTGAGAAAATGATTCGATAGGTCAGTTTCTATGTAGTTTTTTCTCAGCTTTCCAACGGTGTAATTAGTTTTCCGGAAATTTTCCATTTTCATCCCCAAAAAAATATAAAACATCGCATATCTCAAAAAGTATATTTTTAATATTTTTTTTAATGGTCTCAATCGAAAGCTGAGGATTTTTTCACGTAGGAAAATATGTTTTCCAAGGAGTGCACGAATGATTTTCTCTGAGAAATAGAACGTCGAAAAGTAGACGTAGCGCTTTCACTTTCCGGCGCACGGAGCGCGTGAGCGCCAATCATGCTGTTTTCAACTCTCCCCAACGATCACCAAAATGCATCTGAGAAAATTATATTATGAGTCGATCCCATGTTATTTTTCCTCAGCTTTCCAATGGTGTTGTCAGTTTTCCGAAAATTTTCCATTTTCATCTCCAAAAAGATCTTTCTTAGAGAATAATTCAATTATTTTCTTTGGAAAATAGAACGCGCAAGAAAAGTTCCGATGCTTTCACTTTAGTAAAGGCCTACTGTTTCATTTTTTATCCGATAGGTGGCTTTCATGTTATTTTCAATAATACACAAGAAGAATTTTCATCTGCTGTATATAAATTGAATCGTTTTTCCATCGTATTATTTTCAAAGGCGTTTTTATAAGTCCTTTCGAGCACCCACAACTTCGAGCATATTCATTTTTCCATAAAGTCGTTAATTGTATTGGCTTGGTTATTTATTTGACTCCTTGTACAAACTACAATGGATTCATCCTGGAAATTGAAATGCATAAATCCTTTAGATAAAAAAAATCATCCGTCATCTAAAGAATTGTACGACTTTCCAATGCCATTGAGAAGTGCATATCCCTTGATACCAGAGAAAGCAAAGATCTGTTACACTTGTCGACGTGAAATGTACAGACAGAAATCAGATTCACCTGCATCTGAATGTAAAAAAGCAAGATTCGAGTGTAACGATGAATATCATAAAGCAGGTTTGACAGTCCTCGAACAAATAAAAAATAAATTCTCAAAATCAACGACGAAGCAAGATAGAATTCAGTTGTTAACTCTTGCCCCTGATTATTGGTCTCGTAGGGACTTGATGAGAGAATTCAATTGCAGTGAATGGGAAGCTCGAGAAGCAAAAAATTTAGTAGCTAAGAGCGGGGATTTTTTCAATACCGGAAAATAAAAAAATGGCAAAGTATTTCCAGATGAAACTGTCAAGTTGGTGGAAGGTTTCTATGGAAGAGATGATATTAGCCGAATTATGCCAGGCTTAAAAAGATTATGTATCTGTCAAGCCAAAGTAATGGCAAAAGAGAACACGTTCAAAAACGATTACTGCTTGGTAACTTGAATGAAATTCATTGTTTATTTAAACAAGAATATAAACATGTTAAAATTGGATTTACGAAATTCACTGAGTTAAGGCCCCCACATTGTGGTTCTCGCTGGAAGCAGTGGTACACATAATGTATGCGTATGTGTTCATCATGAAAATGTCAAGCTCTTGCTCAATGCTATTGATATAGGAAGTTTGACAAAAAACACTGAATTGCACCTTGAAAACTATCATGATTGTATCCAAGCAATTGTATGTGGTAATGCACGTGATGAATGTTATTTTGGTGACTGCTTAGATTGTCCCAACATGTCTATATTACGACAACATTTGCTTGAATCTTTTGATAAAAATAATATTTTTGAAGTGCAATATGATTCATGGTTTTCAAACAGATCGGTGTACAATAGGTTCAAAAGTTGTTAATGTTTAATGAATTTGTGGATATAACTGGGCCAAAAATTGTTAAATTTAAAGACACACGATTTTTTTCGCTAAAAAGCAGTCACATTTTGTAAATGATTTGAAACTAAACCTCAAAGAAAGAGAATTTCTTGTGTGTTGCGATTTTTCAGAAAACTATGCATTTGTGATACAAAATTCTGCGCAATCATTCCACTGGAATAATAATCAAGCCACAGTTTTACTGTCGTGGTCTATTACAAAATAAATAATGAGCTTGAACATCTGAGTAATGCTATAATTTTCTGACAATCTCAACCATGATTCTGTTGCAGCTTATGAGTATCAGAAAATTATCATGTTGCATCTGAAAAAATAATTTTGTAGTGGAAAAAGTGTATTATCTAACTGATGGAGCAGCTCAACATTTTAAAAATAAGACACATTTCCAAAATCTTCTTTTTCATGAAGAAGATTTTGGAATTCCAGCTGAATGGCACTTCTATGCCACTGCACATGGCAAAGGTGCATGTGATGGCATAGGCGCAAACATAAAAAGAGGTGCGAAACGAGCAAGTCTGCAACTTACATCTGGCAATCGAATTTTAACACCTGAAGATCTTTACAATTGGGGAAAGATCATTGCAAAGGTACCAACATTTTTTATAGTAGTAAAGAGTCTTACGACCAAACTGTTTTGGAATTAAAACCAAGGCTGGATAGAGCTAAATCTATACCGGGAACTTTGCAATATCATGCAATTATTCCAGCAGGTGGGAAAACATTGAAGCTCAAAAAACTTCATTGAGTTCTAAATTAACATCTTCCCGAAAAAAAGTGCTATACAGAGCAAAGAAAAAGTTCCTATACGAATGCGTTTAACGAAAACTTCAAAAAAGCAAAGAAAGCTGAAAAAGAGAGCAAAAATAACTTGAAGTACGTGAACTATACTCTTTTTGAGATATGCGATGTTTCTTATTTTTTGGGATGAGAATGGAAAATTTTCGGAAAACTGATAACACGCCATTGGAAAGCTGAGGAAAAAAGCTGAGGGATCGACTCATAATACAATTTTCTCAGATGCATTTGAGTATCGTTCAGAAGAGTAGAAAACAGCATGATTGGCGCTCACGCGCTCCGTGCGCCGGAGTAGCGCTACGTCTACTTTTCGACGTTCTATTTCTCAGAGAAAATTATTCGTGCACTCTTTGGAAAAACATATTTCCCTACGTAAAAAATCCTCAGCTTTCGATTGAGATCATTAAAAAAAATATTAAAAATATACTTTTTGAGATATGCGGATGTTTCTTATTTTTTGGGGATGAAAATGAAAAATTTTCGGAAAACTGACAACACCATTGGAAAGCTGAGGAAAAATAACATGGGATCGACTCATAATATAATTTTCTCAGATGCATTTTGGTATCGTTGGGGAGAGTTGAAAACAGCATGATTGGCGCTCACGCGCTCCGTGCGCCGGAGTAGCGCTACGTCTACTTTTCGACGTTCTATTTCTCAGAGAAAATCATTCGTGCACTCCTTGGAAAACATATTTTCCTACGTAAAAAATCCTCAGCTTTCGATTGAGACCATTAAAAAAAATATTAAAAATTCACTTTTTGAGATATGCGATGTTTTATATTTTTTGGGGATGAAAATGGAAAATTCCCGGAAAACTAATTACACCGTTGGAAAGCTGAGAAAAAACTACATGGAAATGACCTATCGAATCATTTTCTCAGGGACATTTTGGCATCGTAAACACGAGTTGAAAACGGCATGTTTCGGCGCTCGCGCGCCAGCGCTGGGAGGATTGAGGCGAAACGCCCCATATGCTTATTCAAATAAAACTTAAGTCGACACGCCGACATCGGCATCCTAAACTACCATTTGCACGTGTCAAATCAATTATAAAAAAAAACATGGAATGAAGTTTGATATGTCTTGTCTCATCTTCTGTAAGTTTGAAAAAATCTGCATTACTTCTCGTTGGATCTATGGGACACGGTCAATAGTTTCGCCATATTCTTTCTAACCATAATACATTAACAATTTACTCTCAATCCCATGGTTTTTAAATCTACGCGGGAAGCAAGAGCACGTAAACGTGTTACGTACTATGCGTGAACATAGCTGCTTTATCAGGCTACCGCGGCTAACTTCATGGTGCTACAAAAAAAAGATCCTAACAAAAATCTGGTCGGGAGAAAAAATGAGTAGATCACTTGATACGGTACTCCAAACTCATTATTGCGAACGAGTTTTTAAGTATTTCTTTTTGTCGATCGCTCAATTGGGATGCTAGATGAGCATTAAATCCTGTTTCGCATCCAAAAAAAGTTGTTTTGACTAAATTAATGCCAATGTAAAAATCGAGCGTGCGATCTCGAACGTTATATAGTTGCGGTGTCTTCTGCTTGATATATATATATATATATATATATATATATATATATATAAATATATATAAACTCTACCGGTAGCTTGATTCGGTGTCAGGGAACATGTCTCTAGAGTTTGGCTGAGATTGATGACCCTCAGGCATGATATCCTCACTGTGAGCTTCATCGTGGACCTGATATGTTGGAATTAACAAGAAGGGGATTCTGATATTACAGATTTGAAAAATTAATTGCAGGAGATATTGGAATTTCTCCAAAAAATGTATGAGACCATATTCAAGCTATTGAACAGAGGTTTGTACGTATAACTTGAAAGGTCAAAAATAAGAAGGCAAACATAGCCAAACTGGTTGAAACATGTTTAATTGATAGAGTAGCCTATCCGGATGGAGGATTCTGGTGTCAAAACAATGTTTTTTATAATCTTCGTAGTATTCAGCATGATTCTTGTTATCATCTTTTTTTCCATTTTCACATATATACAAGATTATTTGGGCTCTCAAAATTGAGAAAAAAGTCAAATTTTGAATAGTTCAGGTTTTGAGTGCATATACTAACTTCCACATACATGCACATAAAAATCTGAAAAAATTTTTCAGTATTCTGGGATGGATACCAATCAATTCGTCAACGAAGAATTGCGAACGAAATTTTGACCTTGCTTATTTGACGTGGAACGTCCCATATATATATATATATATATATATATATATATATATATATATATATATATATATATATATATATATATATGGGTGATTCTTTGTCAAGTGAGAGAGTGAAAATGAAAAAAAATTCTGAAATCATGTCCCCTGAATTTTTTCAGAATTTTTTAGACCATATGTCCCATCCTGACAGAGGCTCAAAGTGGTGGAGTTTGCAATATTAGACATTTTTTCAGGACCTTTGACCTCAATTTTGAGCTATCTAGAGATTTTTTAGCGCAAAAACTCAAGAGAACTTTTTACTGGGAAAATGCCAATTTTTTCAGAAAAATTGGTTTCAGGGTCATTGGTAGACATTGTGATGAGGCAAAAGGCCCATCACACTGAAATGATTAAGGTTGAGAACGAGTAAGCGGAGCGTCGGGAGCCGCACGCACACACGCCTCGGATATATAGATATATACGTAGAGTAGAGACGGGCATAGGCCGACCGCGCGGACACGGCAGAGTTTACGCCGAGGTAAACAAGGCGGGATACGCGCGGCGTCGAATAGAGAGAGAGAGAGAGAGAGAGAGAGAGAGAGAGCGCGTATACAGCCGATACGCACAGCGCTGGAGAAACAGAGAGAGCGCGTATAGTCGGCAGCGCAGCACTTGAGAAGCAGAGAGGGAGAGCGCGTATACAGCCGATACGCGCAGCACAGGAGAGAGAGAGAGAGCTGCACGCAGGGCAAAGGAACGGCAGCAGCGCAATTGGGCGCGGAAGAAAGGCTCTCTCTCGCGACATCTTCGAAACGGAACGGACGCGACTCGCGGGCCACGTGCGCCGAGGTCACGCGAGTCGAGAAACGGAATGCGATCCCCGCACCCGAGATCGCCGCGGCAGTGACGGTGCCAAGGAGAGAGCGGCGACACCGCCCAGGGTCGACCAGCCGCCCCGCCGTCGACACCAAGGGAAAGCCCGCTGCCCGCACGAGAGGAGAGCGCCGACGGAGAGCGACGACGGAGAGTCGACGAGCGCCCGGTCGAGGGGCCGCGCACCCAGTATGAGTGAGTACGGCAAAATCCTCTCCGCGGCCACAGAGACTCTTTTCCCTCTCTCTCGCACGCGTGCGCGACGGCTCGTAACAGCCGCAAGGATGAAATCGTTTCATGTATGGCGCGAACGCAGGTAGATTTATGTTTCTCGCGAACACGCGGCTTGGCTCCCGACACTCTCAGCTACTCGTGCAGCCGGAGTGCATTTAGATTTAATGAAGCGCAGCCGCAACGGCCATATGATACAGGCGTGTGACGCAAGCAATTAATAAATCATATTAGTTAAAATTAATTTGAGCCGAATAGTTTTGAATCGACCTCCCCTCCCCTCTCGCCCCCGCGCACATCCCGTTCCACAGGTTGCAGCGGACAGCGGAGCGGAGCCGGGAAATTCGCCTCGCACCTGAACTGCCTACACCGTCTCGAGGTAGGCTCATCATCGGACCCCCCATCTCCGCGGGTCTCCCGCCAACAGGCGGAGGCAGCGCGTATAAGTAAATCATATACGCGCAGGTTGCAGCAGCCGGTGACACGAGACACCCCTCCGAGGAGCCCTGACAGGGAAACTCCTCGTAGCGAGTACCCAACCTCGCAACATATAGCTATCACTTAACTTATTTCCAGGCTCAAAACTGATCAGAAACTGGTTTTGATCACCCGCAACATAATGTGATACATACCAAAAGAAAGCTTATTTTATTACCAAAATGTCCTGACTAGTCGCAGAGTGCTGCATTTGATCTATTCTTTGTAATCAACCAATACATTATGATAATTGATGAAAATATTCTAAAAATGGGTGACCGCATATGCCGAATAAAAGTATACTTGTTACTCTGGTTTTCTTATAGAATTTGATTGTTTCGTGGCACTTGTACTTGGATACAAGTTGTTACTACTTCATTATCCAAGCCCAGAGTGAGAAGTCGTGAACCGTGTCTTTTTTAATAAATTTAGTTCACATATAAGTGGCGTATACAATTTTTTTTAACCATGTTAATATTCAGGTAGGCTACCCCCTTAACATGTTACGGTCAACGTAAATGCAGTTAACATGATTCAAAAAATAATTCATTCATTCATACAAAATGAAAGTGTTCAATAATAATTAAATTTCGTGATAGTTATTAAAAAATGAATAATAAATAACAATATCTATATATTAATATTGAATTTATTTATTCATACAAAATATTCTCAGAACATTTACAAAAAATATTTAAAAAAATATGTACAGTCAATGATTCGTTACAAAATTAATTTGTCACAGCCAGGACATTTTCTTCGCTCACATCATTGGTATTATCATTCAAAACTGTTACTATTGGTTTATGATAACTGAAAAATGAAATATATGTATCAGAACTTAAGCGATTGATAAATCTTCCAAATACAGCATCAATGGTTGTTCCTGTTTTAGTCGTAGGCTCAGCAATATGAGTGAGAATATCTAAATTAACCCATTAAAAACCAGGCCAAACCTGGCAGAGATATCGAGAAACGAACTATGCCATCCTTTGCATAACCAAAAAAAAAATACCCGTGTTTTTTCTTTTGTCGATTACAATTGTTTATAACAAATTATTTAAACAAATAACCCAAAATGTCGTAATTTTGCAAAACTGAACGCGGATATCGATTCTACGGGCAAAATAACGACAAAAACCTATGTAACGTTTTTTTGTCAGGGTTCAATTTGTTAGTGTAAAATGAGGATAAACAGTCGTACTCTGGGAAGAGGGCATTGACCACGCCAAATACCATGCAAAATCTGGCAGAGATATCGAGAAAACGAACTATGCCATCCTTTGCATAACCGAAAAAAAAATACCCGTGTTTTTTCTTTTGTCGATTACAATTGTTTATAACAAATTATTTAAACAAATAACCCAAAATTTCGTGATTTTGCAAAACTGAATGCGGATATCGATTCCACGGGCAAAAACACGACAAAAACCTATGTAACGATTTTTGGTCAGAGTTCAATTTGTTAGTGTAAAATGAGGATAAACAATCGTACTCTGGGAAGAGGGCATTGACCATGCCAAATACCATGCAAAATCTGGCAGAGATATCAAGAAACGAACTATGCCATCCTCTGCATAACCAAAAAATAAAATACCCGTGTTTTTTCTTTTGTCGATTATAATTGCTTATAACAAATTATTTAAACAAATAATCAAAAATGACGTAATTTTGTAAAACTGAATGCGGATGTCGATTCTACGGGCAAAAACACGACAAAAACCTATGTATTTTTTTTTTGTCAGAGTTCAATTAGTTAGTCTAAAACAGGAACAGTTCAGTTTCAGTTTTGCAAAATTACGACATTTTTGGTTATTCGTTCAAATAATTTGTTATAAACAATTGTAATCGACAAAAGAAAAAACACGGGTACTTTTATTTTTGGTTATGCAAAGGATGGCGTAGTTCGTTTCTCGATATCTCTGCCAGATTTTGCATGGTATTTGGCGTGGTCAATGCCCTCTTCCCAGAGTACGATTGTTTATCCTCATTTTACACTAACAAATTGAACTCTGACAAAAAAACGTTACATAAGTTTTTTGTCGTGTTCTTGCCCGTGGAATCGATATCCGCATTCAGTTTTGCAAAATTACGACATTTTGGGTTATTTGTTTAAATAATTTGTTATAAACAATTGTAATCGACAAAAGAAAAAACACGGGTATTTTTTTTTTCGGTTATGCAAAGAATGGCATAGTTCGTTTCTCGATATCTCTGCCAGGTTTTGCCTGGTTTTTAATGGGTTAAGTATTTTCTTCATAAAATTGATAAGTTGCTGTCCTTCATTTGTTGAAAAATTAACGTTAAAATCTCCAGATATTATCATTGGTATTTTATGAAAATTTTCTTCCAATATTATAGAACCTCTTTTCGTGTAAGGTAAAAGAACTCTGTGTATGAACTCCATAATATTTGCTGGCTTGCTGTTCGGCGAAATATAAATACACAGGTACGGGCCGTCGCTGCTCACGTAGTGTGGCTCCGTGATAATCACCATGTGCAATGAGCCCTTAGTCAGTTAATACTTAATCCTAGCGGGTACTCGAGAACGCGGCTACTCAGTAAGCCGAGAAACGGAAGGTTTCTCGGCCGCGGAGAGAGGGGAATTCGGTCGCAGGCGCGGGTAGGTTACTCAAGAAAAATACGTGACTCTGAATGAAATTATAAGTGAAAGAAGCCTCTTTATTGAGGTAAAAGCAATACAAAATAAATACACTTGCGTTGGTGGGCCGGTGCCCGCCAACGACTTTAAACGCGCGCACGCGCAGAGGGCCGCTCGGCCACGGGGCCGAGTATTCGCTCGCTCGCGGAGATACAAGAATGCACGACTTACAATTTGCTGCTCGCTTTGTCGCTCTCGCCCGCAGGATGGTTGGCGGGCTCGTTCGCTGCTCCTGGCGCACGCGCTTGGCTCGGGTGTGAGCGGTCGTGCCTACACCTTTCGTGGGGCAAGGAATGAATTGCCCCACGCGCCCAGGGAAAACGTTGTTTTCTCCGGGCAGGTGCAGCGCTCGGAGTGTCGTCGGGGTGGTGTGGGGACACTCACGCTCACACACACACGTTCACGAAACCGTTGCGTCGCGGCGCGGATAAGGCGTACTGGGCGGCGCGTGCTAATTAGCACGCGGGTCGGCGCGAGAGTGAGGGTCCTTCCATCCTCGCGGGGCTTGCGTGCCGCGCAAAGCGGGAGGTCCTCCCCTCTCTATCTTCCCTCTCGCTTTCTCTCACGTGACGCGCACTCCCCGAAGGGCCGCGTGATTTGCGCACCCACGTGGTGATCGCGCGATAACGAGTGCTCGTGAAGCACTCGTTACAATATATATATATATATATATATATATATATATATATATATATATATATATATATATATATATATATATATATACTATTATATAAAAGGACAGCCTGTTTTTTTGTGGCCGCTAATCTCAAAAACTACTGAACCGATTTTCATGAAAAACCGAGAAATAGACAAAGCATTTTTCTGTGGTGGGGGTAACTGACCAAGTACTATGGCGCGCCAGTAGATGACGAGGCGTTGAGTCGCACGTGTATAAAGTATAGCGCGGCGCTCTCTCACAAGAGAGTCAGCGTTCTATCGGCTATATAGGAGAGCTTGAAAATGAGCTCAGCCTCTTTCTGGGATCTTTTGAATCCCAGTCCCCTGATGCCAAATGATTTTGGTGACAATGCCTAGACCCAGAAGTAACACTGGGCGGTAGACGATTAGAACCAGACGAACGCAAGCCGTTCGTCAGGATTGAATAATTGAAGCCCCGTTCACAGTACGTGGAAGATCTGCTTTTGAATATGATCCATCAGAAAATTACGCTAATATGAAAGATATTGTAGTTGAATCTATGAATAAAGATGAAGCTCCTGGATTGTGCAAATAGATTGATTTCGGTCTACCTACGCCAATTCGTAATCCACGAAATGTTTGTGATCTCGATAATGCTTCAAAGAATCCACATAACATTATGGGATTGCGTGATTGTTTGGAATCTAATATACCTAAAGTGGCTAACTAAAGACCTAACTCAATATTAGCTTAAATTCGTATTTTGAGTGCTTTAGTTTTAGCTGTTGCATCTTCAGGTTCTTGCAGCAACTCTTCTTGCTGGAGGCAAAACTGCCCATTCCACGTTCAAATTACCTTTGAACATTTTCATTGGCCAAGATACAATATGTTCAATGAGAAAAAATAGTCCTTTATGCAAAATTATCGAAGAAACTTCTCTTATAGTATGGGATGAATGTACTATGAGTCACCGTTCGCATATTGAAGCTCTGGATTGCACATTATGAGATTTAAAATCTATCAGCAAACCTATGGGTGGAATAACTTTCGTTTTCTCTGGAGACTTTCGGCAAACTTTGCCTGTGATTCAAAAAGGAACTCGCGCTGACATCGTGAGAGCATGTTTGAAGTCGTCTTCAATTTGGAATTTGATAGAAAAATTACATTTACGAACAAATATGAGAGCTCACATTGGAGGTGGGGATTTGCAATTTCCTTTAGAACTTCTCAAAATGGGAGAGTATTAAATGGAAATGATTACATAAATATTGATACAAGAGTAGGAACGACTGTTAATACAGTTATGGACCTGATTTCTAAAGACTATCCAGAAACTGAAAGTCTTTCTGACAAACCTTTCAATTGGTTATGCGAAAGGACAATCATAACGCCTCGAAATGCTACCGCTCATAATATTAATAATATTATTTTGGTAAAGGTAGATGGAGAAATACCACATTATCATTCTATCGATACAGTGATTAACATTGATGAAGTTGTACACTACCTTCAAGGATTTCTGAACTCTCTTGATCTTTCAGGCTTTCCACCTCATGACTTAAAATTGAAAATTGGTTCTCCAATAATGCTACTACACAATCTAAATCCTCCCAATTTAAGTCATGGCACAAGGTTGCAAATTAAAGTTATGCAGGAAAATGTAATCGAAGCAACTATTCTTACAGGACCTGCAGCTGGTATGAATACCTGAAACAGTATTTATATCTCGCATACCTATGATTCCATCAGACTTACAATTTCAATCCAAACGATACGATTACAATTTCCTGTGAAACTTTCTTTCGCCTTGACGGTCAACAAATCTCAAGGATAAACCTTTGAGTACGTAGGGATACTTTTGCAAACAGAATGTTTTTCACGCGGCCCATTGACTGTTGCTCTTTCACGGACAGGGGATGCACGTAACCAATTCATATTCATTCCTCAAAATTCAAGAACTAAGAAACGTCGTTTATCCAGAAGTATTATAAATTTCAAATCC
>JAJGQD010000182.1:0-16344 GCA_020882685.1 Aphelinus atriplicis
TATCGCTTGCAACCGTTACTATGGAGTGGGAAAAGTCAGTTGGAGGTCCATTTTCGGAACTGTTGATGACTAAGAAGTAATAACGTCGAAGCTCCGACATTTACCATAGCAACCGTTGTTTACGTCCTTAGCAACCGTTACTATGGAGTGTGAAAAATCAGTTGGAGGTCCATTTTCGGAACTGTTGATGACTAAGAAGTAATAACGTCGAAGCTCCGACATTTACCATAGCAACCATTGTTTACGTCCTTAGCAACCGTTACTATGGAGTGGGAAAAGTCAGTTTGAAGTCCATTTTTGAAACTGTTGGTGACTAAGAAGTAAGAACATCGAAGCTCCGACATTTACCATAGCAACCGTTGTTTACGTCCTTAGCAACCGTTACTATGGAGTGGGAAAAGTCAGTTGGAGGTCCATTTTCGGAACTGTTGATGACTAAGAAGTAATAACGTCGAAGCTCCGACATTTACCATAGCAACCGTTGTTTACGTCCTTAGCAACCGTTACTATGGAGTGGGAAAAGTCAGTTAGAGGTCCATTTTCGGAACTGTTGACGACTAAGAAGTAAGAACACCGAAGCTCGGATATTTACCATAGCAACCGTTACTATGGAGTGGAGGAAATAAGTTAAAGGTTCATTTTGCTTTCTCAAAGAGTGGTGATTAATGCAAATTGAGGTTCAATTGCAATACTTTGAGAAAGCATACTGCTGAGGCACTTGGCAGCGGTTTTTTTTTTGCAAAATGGCAACGGTTTGAATTTTTTCGACAAATAACATCGACTTTACTTGTTTATAACTTTTTGCTTTCTCAAAGAGAAAGCTTTGTAATGGGGCAAAAATCGACCCACCGAATCAGACCTCGGGACCTCAATTTTCGTAATCTACGGGTCGAAAAACATGGAAATCCAAAAGTGTCTGTATGTGTGTGTGTGTGTGTGTGTGTGTGTGTGGTGTGTGTGTGTGTGTGTGTGTGTGTGTGTGTGTGTGTGTGTGTGTGTGTGTGTGTGTGTGTGTGTGTGTGTGTGTGTGTATGTATGTGTGTAACGTTTTTTTTCGTCCACGATAACTCTCGAAGAAATGGTCCGATCTTCTTGAAATTTTGCACACAGGTTAGTCGCGGCAAAATCTCGGCCGAGTTCAATTTTCAGCAAAATCCGTTGTTTATTTCTCTAGCAACCGTTGCTAAGGTGTAAAATTTTTCGTTTCTTTTGTCTAGGATAACTTTCGAAGGAATCGTCCGATCTTGCTGAAATTTCGCACACCGGTTAGTTGTGGCAAGATCTATCACGAGTTCAATTTTCAGCAAAATCCGCTGGTTATTTCCTTAGCAAACCGTGTTTCGGACAGATGCGCGTCTCGAGATCGAGCTTTGGGTGATGTTTCGGACAGATGCGCGTCTCGAGATCGAGCTTTGGGTAGCGAGAATAATCTCTCAGCCGCGAAGACGATCACGCGCCGGTGAAACAATGCTTGCGCACACCTGGCTCATTTCGAGGCGCACTAACTGCCCTTGCAAAAATCGTTATAAATGACGCCCGCAATAAAATACATACGCTCGAACATCTGTCGCTCGCACCCAACGACACTGTGAAACAATCGCACGAGAGCCCCCGCGACGAGTCGGAAGAGCCGCCGCGTTTACAACAACCGCCCAGACAACGCGCCATTACAACGGATTAACGTCGGCGCTCTCGCCGAGCCCGAACCCGACCGCCGCGCCAAATCCGAAGCCGTATACCTGAGCGCGCGCCAGGCCGGGCCCGACTCGAACTCCAGACTCGCACAATAGCCCGGCCCTAAATCGACTCGATCGCTCGCGCACGTCTCTGAGCATGAGTATGAGTGTGACCGAGAATCTTTGTAACGCGTGGAATATAATTAGTTTGTAAGCCGTGTCCATTCTTGCGTGCGAATATTTCTAATCTGTACTTCAATCCTAGCTATAAGTAAATTCCATTTCTAAGTGTAAGTTACGATTAAAAGTTAAGTTAAGTACGTTGAAATGTCGCGGTAGCCTTTAGTTCACATTCATCAAAGCAGAGAGAAAGAGGCGAAGGTTCGTACGAGTTCGCCTGGAAACCGCGTCGCAAGGACACGTATATAGTAGAGCCGGGAATCCGTCTCGCGGTCCGAGACCGCGCTTCCGAGTGGGCACCGGCAGCTCTCCCATACGTGCGCGGCCGTCGTAACGAAACGATGCGCCGTGGCCGTCAGCCACAGGACCCGGACGGCTGGCAACCGCCCGGGCCCCATCATCTTGAGGATCTCGAAAAGAGATCACACGTCTGGGTCGGGAAGCCGCAAGGCTTACCGAGACCAGGAGTGGCGACCTCGGAGAGCGGAAGGTGGAGAGGGGGTAGGGGCCTCGCATCACGGTGCGCGGCTCGAAAGCGGCCCTCCAAGCCCTGCGATGGCTAGCGGACCTGGAGCGGCGGGGAGGGGAGAGATTCGAAGCTGAGCGCGGAGCTCGGGAGATCTCGGCACTCTCCGCCGTGCCGCCTAGACAGTGGGGGGACATTCGGGAGCGGGGGAGAGGTTTTTCCCGGCCCATCGTGGAAAGCCACGGCGTGTCCTGGGACAGATTTTTCGGCGCGCTTGCCCAGATTCGGTCGCTGAGACTCGCCTCTCTGCTTCGCGCTACCTTTTCCCTGTATTTGTTTGATTATTTCGAGAAATTATTTGTACTCACTTGAGACTTATGCGCAACTCGCTCTTTGAACTGTTAGATTAAGGTTTTGTAAATAAGATTAGTGATTTAAATAATATTGTACCTGGTTTTCATTCAATTCATATAAAATTCTTCTGTTTTTCCCTGAAAATGGTTAACGAGTGAGAAACCCTCATTTATTCATTTTCCACCTCCTATCACCGAACGCCCGAAACAAACCGTTTCTAACGTGTTTTCTCGCAAATCCTTATGAGTGCTCATTGGAGCAAGCCGGAAAATCAGTTTTAAGTCACACTCGATGGCCAAGGACACTGAATTGTTCTATTTTCTTCATAGCAACCGTTGTTTACTTCCCTAGCAACCGTTGTGAAGGTTGGAAATTATTAATTTAAGATCTATTTCCATCATTTTCGACGGCAAAGGACACAAAATCTTCCCAATTAGCTCCTTAGCAACCGTTGTTCACCGCCCTAGCAACCGTTGCTAATGGGGAAAAAATTGATGTAAGTTTCGTTTTCAGTATTTTCAACGTACTATAGAGAAAATTGGGAAAATTTGGTGTCTTTTGCCGTCGAAAATGATGAAAATAGATTTTGAATTGATCATTTCCAACCTCAGCCGTCGAAAATGATCAAAATGAGTCTTGAAGTGTGCTAAATACGGACTTAAGGGCAGTGCGGATCGATTTTGACCGCCATTTAACCGTATGACAGTCACAAGATGAACTGATCGAAAAATTATGCAGGTTCAAATATCTCGCATCGTGTAGAACCTAGAACCGTTTGCTTTGTTGCATTTGATCAAATAATAAGAGAGCCCGGGCAGACATCAACAGTCGCAACATAGTTTGGTTAATTGAAAAAGAACGACACCTTACACAGTCACAAAGATACAAATTGAATTGATTAAATAATTTTTTTGTAATTTTTGAAAAATAGATGATAGTATCTACGCTAGTGGAAAGGTGAAAATACAGGTTTGGGACGCGTTTGAAGCCTCTTTGAGAAAGCATACTGCTAAGGCACTTGGCAGCGGTTTTTTATTCATGAGTCAAAAGCACAGAAACGATGGTCAAGAGCCTATAGGCTATATCTGGCCTTTATATACGTGGAATCACGGCACAGTTGATCTTCTTCTTCGTCTCTCGTTATTGGCTTGTAAGTAGTTTACTTTCAATAAACTGGCTAGCCACAATCATATGTAATGCTCACGGTGGAGCGTGTTTTTTTTTGCTTTCCATATAAAACTGGCCCTACAGAGCACAGAGGTGCATGCCGGCGAATTGAACCCCGACGCTCTGGGCGAGAGTCCAGAATCTTTTCCACAAATAAAGCTACCGGCGCGCGGCGACTCATTCATCAGAACCGTTTGTTGTTCGATATTTCCAACATACACTTGGAAAAAACACGTTCTCTCAAGATTGCAATTCAACTATAGTAAACCCTATCAATTGAATAATAAGGTATTGTTATAGTATGCGTACATTGTTTTAATCTACAATGGAGAAATAAGGTAAAATCTAAAATACAGTCCTGCAAATACTTCCCACGTAGCATGTTTTGTTGCTAGAACGTTATCAGAACGTTTTTTCGGAACCAGAAAACGTTCTCGGATAACGTTTCCAGAACGAAATAGTAACGTTATGTAAAGATTGAAATGTCCGCGTATTTTGGGCGAAATATCCGTTGTTGAAACGTTGTACGAGAACGTTCATCGGAACGTCTATCAATGACCGATTCTAAAAGACGTTACGGGAACGTTATAGGAACATCGAGTGTAACTTTGAATTAAATATTGGAATTGAAAACCATACGTGTAGTGAACGAGGTCAGAACGTTGTAAGAATGTTGGGCGAGGAAGTTGTGAAAACGTTCCTTGGGAACGTTATGAAGATGTTGAGAGGACGTCATGCAAAGGCTAAGGGAACATGGTTCTAACAGTAATTACTTGAAAATTATAAGAAGTAGATGAGTATACTACTGAATGCAATGCGAGATTTTAATACCCCGCAGAAAAAGTTCTGTCCGCCCTCCCGCCCGCCCATATTAAAGCATGTAATATATACACATGCCGGCTCATTTCTATTGTTTTTTGGCATGCACCACCTATTGGTGACTTTGAAACTAAAAAAATTCTTCAACATAGTTCAAGTTATTGTATATAGTACATGCGAAGAACGTTCTCGCTCAACAGTGTCATAACGTTCCCAAGGAACGTTTTTACAACTTCCTCGCCCAACATTCTTACAACGTTCTGACCTCATTCGCTACACGTATGGTTTTCAATTCCAATATTTAATTCAAAGTTACACTCGATGTTTCTATAACGTTCCCGTAACGTCTTTTAGAATCAGTCATTGATAGACGTTCCGATGAACGTTCTCGTACAACGTTTCAACAACGGATATTTCGCCCAAAATACGCGGACATTTCAACCTCTACATAACGTTACTATTTCGTTCTGGAAACGTTATCCGAGAACGTTTTCTGGTTCCGAAAAACGTTCTGATAACGTTCTAGCAACAAAACATGCTATGTGGGTTATTAATCGGGAAAAATTCTCCGTAAGCTCATGTTTCCGCGAACCTTTGGTCTTAGAATAGCTTGTTTATATCGATAATAGGAATTTATCTTCATGTGTGAACTGCATTAATTAATTTTAAACCGCTGAGATACTTTTTTATTTTGCGCGTCCCTCCGAGATACGTCTTTACTTTGCGCTCGCGCGATATAAGTACGTCCTTACTTTGCGCTCGTGCGAGATACGTCCTTACTTTGCGCTCGCGCGAGATACGTCCTTATTTTTCGGCGCTCCGTCGTCCCGCGAGATACGTCCTTATGAATAGGGAGGATCGATATTTTAACGGAGGAGTTGACTTCCATGAAAACGAATAGAACGGGTCGAAAGGAAATTGCCTGCTGTTTCATGTTCTATATTCAAATTTCCGAAAAAATCGATGCGTGGGAGTTAAAAATGGTAAAAGTTGATGCGGAGGTGCAAAATATGGAAAAAACTGACTTTTTCAAGTTGTGGCGCAGAAATCGTTAAGGGGTAACACCACTCTAGAGGCCGAAAAAAAGTGTAATTTTGCGAATTTTTCATGGGATCATGCGAAGAGGGATTGTATTGAAATTCACAGGGTTTATTCAACATCTATTGAAGTATAAAAAAAAATTATTTTTTATGTTATACGTGATCATAAACGCGCATTTCACGCACGGAAACCAATGCGTGAAATTTACGTAGATCACTTATAACATAAAATATCGTATGCATCTCGTGAAATACGATTCCAAGTACTCGTGTGACCGCCTAGCACGCGTTCGCCGGCGACTCGTGCAGGCTTGTCACACTGGTGCGTGAAATCACATTTCACGCACTATACTATTGTTATCGATTTCGTACAAAATGGCGGCACCACAGCGGATCTCCGATACAAGGTTTTTTTAAGGCGCTCCGCGGGCGTACCCATATCTCGGCAACCATGAGAGCTGGAACAAAATTTCAAAATTTTTTTGAAACTCCATACTAATAGCTATCGAAGTACGTAGGATTTTTTTTCGATTCTTGTAGAAACTGTGCATATCTGAAAAAAGCGTATGAATTTTCGATTGAAAAAAGAGCAGTAAATTGTTAATAAAACAAGTAATTTTCAAATTATCAAAAAACGGCTTCGAAGGAGAATATATATATGAAGCTACTGTGAAAATTTGAAGTCGATCCATGCAATAGTTTTGAAGCTACGAGTACGCCCGATTTGAAAAAAACAGTTTCGAGAAAAACGCGTTTAAAGTTTTAAATTATCGTTAAATCTTACTTACACTTCAATCAGCAATCCCTTGGAAAAAACACTTGGAGTTCGAATTTCGAAAAAAGGGTTTCAGGAGCTTATTCTACGGGAAATCTACTAACTTTTTAAGTAAAAAAAAAATCGAATTTTTGAAAATCCTAGAGTGGTGTTACCCCTCAAAAAAATCTATGAAACAGCATCGTGATGATAATAGTGATTGGAAGGATCGATAGAGCTCATTGAGCGCTTCAATTATTCATCGTGAAAAATTGAAAAATATTGATGCGTGGGCGTGAAGTATGTGATTGAAAATTGGTGGTTTACTTTGCGATCTTTATGCGTTCTGAAAAATAGTTGAGATTATGATCTGGTGCGATTTCAGATATGTCCGATCGAAAGAACATTGAATGGGCTTTCATATCCATGGTGAAAATTTTTGAAAAGTTGATGCGTGGGCGCGAAATATGGGAAAAAACTGACTTTTGGCAAGTTGGCTCGATAAATCATTGGAAAACTCTATGAATCGGCGTAGTTATGAGAATTCTGATCTGGCGGATCGATAGAACTCATTGAGCGCTTTAAGTTTTCATCGTGAAAAATTGAAAAATGTCGATGTGTGGGCGTTAATTTTATGAGAAAATCGCAAGTTTTTATGGCGAAAGTTATTAAATTTCAATATAGTAATAAGATGCAATATAGTAGAAAATATATTTTTTCTCATGGATAGTACTCAAGGGTTGCCAAAAATTTATCATCATAACAAAATCTATTCTTGATTATGTTATTTTGCTTTCTCAAAGAGAAAGCTTTGAATGAGGTAAAAATCGACATCTCGAATCAGACATCGGGACCTTAATTTTTATAGCCTAGAGGTGAAATACATGGTGTTGTAAAAGCGTCCGTAGATACTATGAATTATTCACCAATAATTCCAATAAAAATTTCATTATTTACCTATATTTATGATAGAGAAAATGAAAGACTGGCTAGTCATAAAAGTTGTTCGGTAAAAATTGATTTAAACAAATTTTGAGTTTAGATCAGTACTTGGGAGTTGTAGATTTCGATTCTAGGATAGTTTTAACATGATTTAATACTGAACCCTTACAAAGTGGTACTACTTGACATAGAATTGTGATTTTAGTACTTTCTATCTCAACATTGGTAGATGTATTTGAAATGTATGTAACTACTTGACATGGATTTTTGATTTCAGTACATTCTATCGGAACATAGATGAATTGATCTGGAGTGCATTGTCAAATATACATACATGGGGCGTTCTTCGTCAGCTCTCCGGAGCCGGCGCGCGGACGCTAAAACCTCACGTTTTCGACGCTTGTTTTCGACTCTATATGACCCATATCTAAATAATGTTTGATATGCTATCAATGTAGTTTTTTTTCAGCTTTCCGATGGTGAATTTAGTTTTCCAAATTTTTCACATTTTCACAGAAAAAAAAACATAAAACAGGCCATATCTCAAAAACCTATCTTTTTTAATTTTTTCAAGTACTCTAGATCGAAAGCTGAGGTTTTTTTACGTTGGTATAGACCTTTTGAAAACCTAATTTTTTTTGTATTCGAGTAATTGAGTAGCAAACACGAGAAAATGCGCCGCGTCGGGCCGGGCCGCGCCGCGCTGACTCCACGCGCTCCAGCTCAAGTCTTCTGCTTACAAGAGTGCCGAAATCGGAATATATTGAATACCCATACAAGTCTCTATCTGTTGGATAAACTACTATCTAGCGTAGATCATGTACTCATTTGGGTTACGGACTGAGATATGGACATTATTTCATTTCACATTCTTTCACCTCCGTTTTGGCTGTGATATTGAAGACTTTGTCATACTATGTTTCAACTGAACTACTTTTTCAGTTCGTTTTGATCTAGGAAAAATCTCATATTCCTCAGCAGATGAAATTCTTTTGACCATCAGTCTGTCATCGGAAGTTGGTATGAACGCATGAAATTGCAGAGTACCTTGTATAGCAAAACACTTATCAAATCTTTCTTTCAATTTTAGTTTAGCTTGCTCATAATCTTCTTTCTTACTATAAAATACCATGGTTTCTTCACAGTAATTTCTTGTCCATTCAAATAAACCTTCTGCGGTTAAAATATGATTATTTGCAGAGCGTTGTAAACTTGCTCGTTTAGCACCTCGTTTCACATTAGCTGCAATTCCATCGCATGCTCCCTTCCCATGTGCGGTCGCACAAAAATGCCATTCCGCGGGAATGCCAAAATCTTTCTTATGATTAATAAGATTAGAGAAACTTTTCTGATTTTTGAAGTGTTGACCCGCTCTATCGGTACTATAATAAATTTTCTTTGGTTTCTTTCTTCAGATAATTCATGATTATTTCTTGGTATACATGAACTGCAATAGTGTCATGAGATAAATTATCCGAAATAATAGCCAAACTTTTGTGTTGAAGTTCATTATTCCTCTGAAAGTAGATAACTACTGTGAAAATTGTTGCCTGAAATTCAAAACCGGGCATGAAAAAAATGGTATCCCTCTGGCGGACACATTGAGAGATAGTCCTTTATTCAGCAGACACAAATTATTTAGTATGGATATTGAATCGAGCGCGTGGAGGCAGCGCGGCGCGGCACGGTGCGGCCCGGCCCGACGCGGCGCATTTTCTCATGTTCGCTACTCAATTACTCCGATACAAAAAAAAGTAGGTTTCCAAAAGGTCTATATCAACGTAAAAAACCTCAGCTTTCGATCTAGACTACTTAAAAAAATTAAAAAAAATAGGTTTTTGAGATATGGCCTGTTTTATGTTTTTTTTTTCTGTGAAAATGTGAAAAATTTAAAAAACTAAATTCACCATCGGAAAGCTGAAAAAAAACTACATTGATAGCATATCCAACATTATTTAGATATGGGTCATATAGAGTCGAAAATAAGCGTCGAAAACGTGAGGTTTTAGCATCCGCGCGCCGGCTCCGGAGAGCTGACGAAGAACGCCCCATATACATATATGGGACGTTCCACGTCAAGTGAGCATGGTCAAAATTTTGTTCGAGATTCTGCATTGACAAATTGATTGGTATCCATCCCCAGAATACTCAAAAATTTTTTCAGATTTTTAGGTGCATGTATGTGGAAGTTAGTCTGTGCACTCAAAACCTGAATTATTCAAAATTTAACTTTTTTCTCAATTTTGAGAGCCCAAATAATCTTGTATATGTGGGAAAATGAAAAAAAGTTGAGAACAAAAATTATGCTGAATACTACAAAGATTATAAAAAAAAATTGTTTGACACCAGAATCCTCCATCCGGATAGGCTACTCTATTAATTAAACATGTTTCAACCAGTTTGGCTATGTTCGCCCACTTATTTTTGACCTTTCAAGTTATAAGTACAAACCTTTGTTCGATAGCTTGAAAATGGTCTCATACATTTTTTGGAGAAATTCCAATATCTCCTGCAATTAATTGTTTAAATCTGCAATATCACAATCGCCTTCTTGTTAGTTTCAACATATCAGGTCCACGATGAAGCTCACAGTGAGGATATCATGCCTTCGGGTCATCAATCTCAGCCAAACTCTACAGATATGTTCCCTGACACTGGATCAAGCTACCGGTAGAGTTTGGAGTTCCAGCGCTGCCTTGTTATAGAACTTTTTATGACTTTAGACTGAGGCAGCTATATATAGATATACATATCTGCCTTGATTTGTCTAAAATCTACATAATATTCATAATTTCATCAAGAAAATGATGTATTTCACCTTGTTTGGTACTATGAATGAGTATTATAACTTATGGTTTCACTTATATTGTGTGAACAGCTCTTGACGGGTGGTCTCAAATCACATGCAAGTTATTTACACATGAAATTATAAACATTAACCAGGAATATGTGATTTGAGACAACCGGTCAATAGCTTTTCCAACCTTAGACTTGCAGTTCACACAATATAAGTGAAACCATAAGTTATAATATTCATTCATAGTACCAAACAAGGTGAAATACATTATTTTCTTGATGAAATTATGAATATTATGTGGATTTTAGACAAATCAAGGCAGATATGTATATCTATATATAGCTGCCTCAGTCTAAAGTCATAAAAAGTTCTATAACAAGGCAGCGCTGGAACTCCAAACTCTACCGGTAGCTTGATCCAGTGTCAGGGAACATATCTGTAGAGTTTGGCTGAGATTGATGACCCGAAGGCATGATATCCTCACTGTGAGCTTCATCGTGGACCTGATATGTTGAAACTAACAAGAAGGCGATTGTGATATTGCAGATTTAAACAATTAATTGCAGGAGATATTGGAATTTCTCCAAAAAATGTATGAGACCATTTTCAAGCTATCGAACAAAGGTTTGTACGTATAACTTGAAAGGTCAAAAATAAGTGGGCGAACATAGCCAAACTGGTTGAAACATGTTTAATTAATAGAGTAGCCTATCCGGATGGAGGATTCTGGTGTCAAACAATTTTTTTTTATAATCTTTGTAGTATTCAGCATAATTTTTGTTCTCAACTTTTTTTCATTTTCCCACATATACAAGATTATTTGGGCTCTCAAAATTGAGAAAAAAGTTAAATTTTGAATAATTCAGGTTTTGAGTGCACAGACTAACTTCCACATACATGCACCTAAAAATCTGAAAAAATTTTTGAGTATTCTGGGGATGGATACCAATCAATTTGTCAATGCAGAATCTCGAACAAAATTTTGACCATGCTCACTTGACGTGGAACGTCCCATATACATATGATGTAAAGTTGAAAAATGACAATTTTCTGGAAAATATTGATTTCTCGGAAATTTTGCAGGATACCGAAGTTGTTTAGAATAAAAAAAAATAACAAGTTTTTCTGAACATTTATTTAGTTAAAGTTGGATATTTTTCAAGTTATTACGAAAAATTAAAAAAATGGAAGAGAAATTGAAAAATGACCATTTTCTAACAAATTGTGCTGATTTTCTTGGAAAATATTGATTTTTCGGAAAATTCACAAGATATAAAAGTTGTTCGTAATAAAAAGATACATAAATATTATTCATAACTTATTTTGCTAAAATCAATATTTATAGAGATTTCATCAAGAAACCTCAAGAAATCGTGTTACGAATAAATCACGATAAAACGTTTTTCAAAAAAGCTCTGTATAATCCGAATAGGATCAGCTACGATTTTGAATTTCATGGATTTTGAATCTACTTTAGGTGTAGAATCAATCTACGTAACCCAACTTTGTGCCCATTTTCATCAAACTTCTTCGACCTTCAAGCTCACCGTGCCAGAAGGAGTCAATACTCAAATCTGATTACATATTAGCTATTAGTAATTAAAGTTCAAAGAAATGACAGAAGACGGCAGAAGACGGCAGAAATAGCCCGGAAAAGTGGATAATCAAATGACGAGCGTTGCGGGGCGGTGTCGGACGCATTCGTCCCTCGCACGACTGGCGGAAGCAGTAGACGATGAGTTTTCCCGGGTGTGAGCGGCGAATGCGGCGGCCGGCGAATTCTTCGCGCGCGGACACCGGAGACAAGGCGAGGGGCGAGGTGCGGGTAATTTTGCGTGTGTGCGGCGAGCAAGGCGGTTGTCGAGTTCTCGGCACGGGACGGGTGGAGGTCACATGAGTTCTGGCAGAGCCGGTACACGCGGCTAGACACCGGGGCGCGTTGCCAATTTCTTCGTGACGTGAGGACGAGAGGCAATCGCACACAAGGTCTCGCAGGCCCTACACGCGCAGAAGTTCCGTGCAGCGCGGTTTGACGTGTCACGACGTGACGTTAGTAAATCACCAGAACTAAATAGTTTCTAAATTTGATGATATCAGAAGCTTCAGGGAGTAAACAAGGTATGCCACAAAGTGATGTATTCCTGGACAAAAGGATCTAGCGCTTCTCTCTCCTCTTTATTTTTGCGGTCCGAGCCAAGTTCGATTGAATAAATTTTAGCGACGTCTCTAACCAATTTTCCTGTGTTGTTTGATGTTGCAGGGTGTTTGATGAAAAAAGAATAAAATGTTCCTAAGTTTTCTGCGCTCCTACGCTCATAATAAGAGGTAAAGAATGAATGAATATATTGTATTAGTTTATAGTTTATACAGGATCTCATAATAGATGTTACACTACAGGTCGGACCTCCTATGATGAACAAGCTATTCACACAGTAGTTTGCAACGAAAGTATCATCATTTTTCGACGATTGCTTGGAAGGTCTTCTAGTTACATTTTTACTCTACTACGTTTTTTTCATTTGCAGTGTATATATAGATATGAAGTTTATGTACATATATATAAATGCTCTAAATATATAGATGTTCTCTCATTGACATCTGTGTTCATCTATTATCAAAATAGTAATTCCATCTGTGAAAAATAATTCATTTGCAGTGTATATATAGATATAAAGTTTATGTACATATATATAAACGTTGCCCAACTCTCGCCACGTAAAGACGACCGACTATCGAGAGTCTCCATTCACACGCCCATTCATATTAGATACATTTGCATCAATCATGAAAATAAAATTGTAAAAATGTGAAGACGCGTATGACGCTTCCACGAGTGGTCGGCAAAGCTAGTGACAAGTGTCACACATTCACACAAATGTTTATATACTAACGCACCAGCCGGATACGGTATTTTTGTTATTAGTGCTCGTTTGAAGGGCATCTGAAAAATTCACTAGAATGCCGAATGCCGTTCCACCGAATAACATAAAAATATTTTCTTGAATTTCTCTGACATTGCGAAGTAAATTACTTTTTCTTCCGTGCAATTCAAGTTAAAATTCATAACCTTTTCTGGAGTATCGAACCGACTATATGCATGAACCAAGAAATGTTTCTCACGATGGAAGAATTTCCTATCAATGCTGTTGAATCGCTTTTGGTATCTACGTTTCTAATCTATTTCACACCCAGAAGAGCAATAAAAATCATTCAAGCATGACCGGAGGCAGGTAGAAAAGTACATGCATGTTCACACAGGAAGATATACTTATAAATCGAAAAATATAGCTATACGACAAGTTATATACGGACCCTTCCGTAAATATTAATAAAATATAATTGACGTCGGTGGCGATCGGCTGATGAGACGTACTATAGCAGACGGCACGAGACGTCGATCCGTGATAGTTACATGGATGTACGCACGATATACGGAGCACGCATCAGGATCAACAGAGAGCGCTTTCACGATCGACGCAAGGCAGCTTCAGAGCCGCGCGCGCACCAGGCGGCGGCTGCAACTCAATTAAAAAACTTGCGCGCTTTCACTTTTGCGGATCGAGCGCGCGCGCGGAGCAGCGCCCACCACTGCACTCGGCCCGCAGCTGAGTTATTTGAAACTCCGTCGATCGCTGCATATAGGTAAGCCAAGCTCCTCTATTTGCCTTTCGCGATCCCATTGCGGTGCGCAGCGGATCCTTTTTTTTGCCCGCGGCAAACGTTTTTCGCACTTATATACGCTGCCCGTCCGATGTGCCTCTCCGCGCGTTTGCGCTTATCTCGACCAGCTGCCTCCGCACGACAACTGACAGCTGACCCGACGTTTGCACTTCTACATGTATATATTTTTATGCGACTCTTGCTTGTGCCTTTTCTAGATCTATTCCGGACTGCCTTCCACCGTAATTCATCGCTGTGCCGGCTTTTTACACGACCCGACACCCAAGCATAATGTTAACGGTAAGCTATGTTTCTTGTCAGCATTTTATCCGGCATATTATTTTCATCATGTAGATACCTTCCCGATCTTTCTCGACGGTCTGACTTTACAAGGTCGTTGATTCCGCTTTTAATGACAGCTCGGAGAAATTTCGATTGTCTATATCTATATATGGAAGCGGCAGGTATATCCATATCACTTCAGATCAAACCTATGACTCTCATTCGTTTCACTCTATGGCGAACTGAGCTGTCGAATTGAAGATATTGTTGAAATTTTGATCATTTTTTTGTACGTTGGTCTTGTAACTAGATTTTTGACCATCAATAAAGTAATTTCCATTATTTCATAACTATTCATTTACATTGATCAACTAAATAAATGACTGTTTTTCAGAAGATATATCATTCGAGATTCGAAAATTTATTATCGATGGACTTAGAATTTACATATCGTGTTATCGTTAACAGAGAGAGGCGTTGTTTCTTAAGGAACTGAGCGTGATTAGTGAGCAGTAGTAATACTGGATAAATTTAATCGCACAAAATATTTATAGGATTAACAAAGTCCCTAACGAAACTTATATCTAACAAACTCAATATGATTCCGGCAATGATTAATTAGTTTAATATGCGTTTTGGTCAACAAATATACGTCTACATATGGTATATACATGATATTCTGGTTTGAAGTAATGCCTATAATGATCGTCGATGAGTTTATCAATATGGAATCAAATCGCTTAATTACAGGTACTTATTTTGATGAGTATGTCTGCACAGCTGCTTGCCTATGATCCAGATGATACCTCGCTAAAAGACATCTTACTACCGAACGGGCATTTCGAAGCTTTCTATCTGAAGAGTGACGAAGACAATGCTGCCAGACCGCCACATCTCCACGGTTCTTTCCACAAATATAAGAACCCCGCATTAATCAATGCTCCAAATAGTGCTGCTTATGGTTTTCGATTTGATGGGAAGCGTCGATTTAATTATGATTAATGATCACTGAACTGAGTGTAGCAGTGTCCAACTATCAACTCCTTATTAATACGAAAAATTCCATTTTTTGTTTCTCAGTGTAGAAGAATTAATTTTCTTTGTCCTGTTAAAAGTTTATATTTACCTCAGATATATACTGCATTTAAATAAAAACAAAATCAACTTTCTAGAAGTATAAAAACTAATTAGTTGGTTGGAGATAGATTAAATATGGGGAAAGGGGGGATCAGGAGCTGATGGAATGCTCATACTCCATTCACTTTTCACCCTATTGAATAATCCTATACACATACTTATCAAATGATTTATACGTAAACAGCTTAAGATCAAAGTTAGCTCCTGAATTAGATAGCAGTTGAAAGATAAGCGAGAAAGTGACTTTAAGAAAGTATAAGTGATATTTATAGGGGCTGAAGAATTCCAGTTTGTCGTATTATAATATTATTATATTCATATTATTATATACAAATAATACTATTGATAAAATTGTTTGTAGTTTCATATACGTAATCATATATGCACTGTAATCCATTTTTGATGAATATAAATTTAGAATTGAAGCGAAACAATAATTGATTACAAATTGTACGAAATTCCTACTTTTAATATTCCGCAGTTTCTACATGATTTTAAATATTTTCTATTAATTTTCAATGCAAAACTACTGGAATAGTTATTTATGCAACATGTGCGGAAAATTCGATTTTGCGCACGATTGCGTAAAATGTTCCGCACGAGTTGCATACAAAATTTCATGCAATAACAAAAATGGCTGTAAAAAGTGTTACAGTGCGCAAAACACATCACAGTATGCGCAAAATTTTTGAAAGGTGCATGCTGCCGGTAGGGCGGGCGGGTCCAGGGACGTAGCTCTCCTCCCCCCACTGAGCGGAAAATAAAGTTAAAAATCAAAACATGAATGCATATTCTAGTGAGGGTAAACGCTTGGAAGAAAAAAAGATATATTTAATGTATTACATCTTTCAATTGCTTCAGTATTTCTGCATGTAATTAAATAAAATTGGTATTTTAATACATCTTGTCATCAATTTGTATAAATTTGTCTACGCACACTTTGCACGAAATCGCGTTTTGTACACCATTTTTAGTACGCAAAAAGCCATTTTGCGCATACTATTACATGAAAAATGTAACGCAAGTCAATTCAATCGCAATGCAGAAAAACAAGAAAGTAAACGTACATC
>JAJGQD010000183.1:0-15163 GCA_020882685.1 Aphelinus atriplicis
CTTAGGAATCCATGAGTGAAGCTGTTTGAAGCGAACGACTGTATCAACTCGGCTGAATGGATGGCACTCTCCCCACCATCAAATATCAAGACTGAATTAATAAATAATTGAACCTGCGCACAGTCTACTTGTAGTATAGTCTTTATGTGATGTTTTGACTACGATACTAGTATTGTAAAATAGTTACTGGATTTGATACATGTGTGAACGGTAGAACGGTTGTAATGTTGTATGGAAGTTGGAAATAACACATTGTATTTATATTTCGTGATAGCAGTATAAATAATGTTAGGGAGGGAGTGTTGAGATATGCTAACATTATTGGCTCTCATGAGCTTGTGCGCGTGCCCGAGCGTAGCGCGGCACTGGTGGCGGACCGCCGTCCTCACTCGATCGGTGTACGCCGAGTTAACCGGTCGACTTCACAGCACGTCTGTGTATTATTAACGGTAACCCTTTTAACACGGCAGATTTATACTATTAACATTAACGATTTGACACGGCGGTTAACATCAACGGTGGTAGGTTAATTCAATAAAGATTCTAAAAACTCGTACACTTGTGTTTTCTCAGCCTTGTGCCCCGCCTCGTTAGAAAACCATTTCAGGAAAAAATTGTTTCATATTATTGAGACCTTTTTAAGACCTTTCGACTCCTGGGAATTTTTCAGAAACATGAATAGTAAAAAAGTTATAAATTCGGAAAAAATGGAGATTTTCCATTTTTTCGAATGTGACTCAAGTCAATTTGATAGAAAATGACCGAGATGTGCTCAATGCCAGTTGGAGAAATGCAGTTTTAAAAAAAAACGCGTTGGAAGTTTCATTTTACTTTTTGAAACCATTGAGAGGGTCCTCTGAAAATGAGCTATGAAAATTATTTATAAGTTTGCCCCACCGCCTTCACCCAGAATCATTTTGAATATCATTTTTGAATCGTTCATACATCATTTAGGCGAATAAAAAATATGAGGGCAAAGAAGTTGCTGGTAGTATGATCCTTGAAAGAATAACTCGCAATGCTGGGACTAAATATTCAACATTGAATGGTGTATAACGTTGTACTCAGACAATAGAGATTTTAGTATTTATTATTGCGTACTAAGAGCATAGTAACGTATCCTGCAACACTGAATAAATAGTAAGAACAACTATTTTTTTATTCAAAATAACTAGATTTTTTCACCTAATTCGACTATAACTATAGTTTCTACAAACTGTTACTATATATATATATATATATATATATATATATATATATATATATATATTATATATATATATATATATATATATATATATATATATATATATATATATATATATATATATATATATATATATATATATATATATATATATATATATTGTCACTGGCTCATGCCCATTAATAATAATCGTAATTAATAATAACTGAAAGGGGGCACGAGAGAGTGCAATCTCGCCGGCGCTGATGCCGGCGAGTTCTCAGAGTCGTGTGTAAGGAAGCAGGTGGTGAATCGGGGCCACAGAAACGCGCACACGTAAAAGGAATAATGCTTTATTCGCACAAAAGGGGTACAAATGATATCGGGGACGCGGCGCGGTCGATTGAGAGAGAGAGAGAGCAACACGAGGAAACCAACCTTTACGTTGCTCGTGGTGTAGGAGCTGGCGGCGTGGGAGCCGGCACGGCGATGTCGGCGCTCGGAGAAAGGGCGGCGCTCGGAAGATGCCGGCGTTCCGGATTCGGGGCTGGCGCTGGGCACGTGGGCCTCGTCTCGGTCGTGGCGCGAGGTAGCTGCTCGGGGTGTCGGCGGTAATGCCCGACACACGGGCACGGAGCACAGGTGCACACACAAAATGCACAGCACGTGGCGCGGGCGCGGAAAAAGTTCGGGGTCGATTGGGTCGTGGCGAATAAGGGCCGATCGCTCTGATTGCGCTCGCGCTTGGGCACACACTGCCCGCTTCCGCCCGGCACCTGTAGCTGCCGCGGCGCGGCGGTGATGTCGCGCTGTTGTTGTCTCTCTCTCGCGCTCTCTCTGTCTCTCTCTTACCTTATTGTCGGCCGCTCGGCTCTGCTCTCGCCGGCGCTGTATAAATAATGGTAATGGTCTGGGCAGGGAGACCTCACGGTACAAAGTACCCGTGACACCCCCCTCCCAGGCGCGCTTTATTCCAAAAGAAAGCGCCGATGGATTGGTCTCCCACATAAAGGCCAACATGATCCAATTCGATCACTCCAACAACAACAAAAAAAAAAAATTTTATCAGCAATAGGCAATGTGTAGTAAGGAAATGATTCTACGCTTTATTTCTCTTTTAGACCTTTATTTCGCGGTGCTCTCTCTCTCCGCGAGCAACTGGGCGCGTGCGAGTACAATAATCTGCACGGGTTCTTACCCTGCGAATCGGTCGGCGCTTTTCGCGTGATCGGTATCACATTTCCGCAATCACAATTGTTTATCGCATCGTGTGCGTTCTAACTAACGCGTGCGCTCTGTCGCATCGCGTGTGCGCTATCGCAAAATAATACAACTTTTCTAATTTCAATAATAATTACATCGTTGTGTTCTGAAAACTAAATGTAAATCTTTATCAAAAGAGCTAATCAAAAAATTAACAAAATTGTACAAACTAAACTATCAACTAATTAGTTACTTTAATTAGAAAGAAAATGTAACAGATAAACTACTGAATCTCAAAATTAAGTGAACTAAAATTCATTTTTACACAAAACAAAAAAAAAATAATCATGACTTGGCAGCTTTTTATAGTGGTTCGCGCTCCACTCACTCTATAATTACTTTGATCGTGTGGCTATTTACCCACTTACAATCTTCGATTAACTTGACCAGTCTTTACGGTGTAATCTAGGAACAAAAACGTGGCTATTAGGCCCTCTTCGGCTGGTTAGCCTCTTCGCGCTGCTTGCGCTCCGCACCCTCGTGTGCGCTCCGCACCTATGCGTGCGCTCAGTCGCTGTCTGCGTCGGGCTGAGGATTTCCCCTCTTCTGCTCCTGCCGACGCTTCTCCTCTTGCTCCCTTTCGTACTCGCGTACGCGGTGGGGCACTAGGTGGTGGAGCTGGCGTTCGTGGCAGCGGTCGGGGTTGCCGGTGCCCTGCGACCCGCAGATGGGGCAGTGACGCCCGGAGCGTTGAGCGCGTAGGCGCGCTATGCGCTGCTCCTGCGTCTCTGTTTTGCCGCAGAGCACCCTCTGCGCCTCCTCCAGCTGCGCTCGCAGTCGGCGCTGCTCCTCGGCTGCCCTGTCCCTGGACTGGCGCAGCTGTTGCGCCAGGACCTCCTGCGTGCGCCTCGCCTCCTCTTCGCGCTCCTTGTTTTCGCGCCGTTTGCGCGCGGCGAGTCGTGCGTCGTCGAGGATTTCTTTTGCCTCGACGACCACTCTAGCTGGCGCCGCCAGGCGCTCTTTGGCCGCATCGCCGAAGAATCGGCGCACGCTGCGCAGAGCGTAACCGGCCTCCTCTATCGCTCTCTCGTACGCCTCGCCGAGCTCCTGTACTCGGGTGGCTGCCTCTTCCGCCCTGCACACCGCCTCCTCTAGGCGCTCCGATGGTGTCTTGGTGTGGCTGGGCTTTGGAGACTGGGCTCGGGCGCCCACCTGCGTCTGCCCGCCTTGTGCTCCCTGCACACGGGCCGACGCAGCAGTGTCGTCCTGCGCGTCTGCGTTTGGCACGCTTGCGGGCGTTCCATCCGCACTTGCGTGCGCTCGGTCTTCCGCACTCGCGTGCGCCCGGTTTTCCGCACTTGCGTGCGTCCGGTCCTCCGCACTCACGTGCATGTTGCCCATTGCCGCCGTTACGTCTTCCTCCACTTGTTGCTGCGCGTTGTTGTTGGGCGCCTCTACCACCGTCACTACGCTCGTTTCTAGCTCCTCCTCAGAGCTTGCGATGGTGGTATTGGCGTCATACCACGTTTCCAGTGGAGTGACGGCGGGTGCGCTCGCGCTCCTTGGGCGCCTGAGCGGCTCTGGGTGTGGTGGCAGCAGTTCCCCTGCTGACATCCTGTTGTCTGCGTTGCTTTCTTGATCCATCTGTAAAATCTTATTGTTAGTACTGTCCCTTGACACTTTATCGTCAATCCACTGGGAGAGTAACAAAAAGTAAAAAAAAAATTCATGTAAAAAAAATTTGTTCTGCTTGCGCATGCAGTTATTTACGCTGCGCTCGCGTGCGTCTTTCTAGGACTACTGGTTCGCTATCCAGTTCCTTGTTCTTGGCGCCTTTCGGGCGTCCGCGCTTCTTCTTTCCGCTGGCGGCTGTTCCTGTCGGCGCCTGTACGCTATCTGTCGGCGGCTCTTCCGGGCTCGATTCCGGTTCGATGACTGGCGTCGGCTGTTCTTCGATCGCTCTCTCTATCGCTGGTGTTCGCGTCGGCTCGTTTTCGCTCGCAGTTTCTACCGCTGGCGTTCGGGTCGCCACGTATCGGTTCTTTCGCGGTCTGCCGCGTTTCGCGCGAGGTGCGTTACCATTTGACGGGTTGGTAGTCGGAGGGTCGTGCGCACTCACCTCTGTGCTACCAGTAGCGGCTGCTATTTCCGTCGCCTGGTCGTTCGCTTGATCGTTGCTGACCTGCGGTTTCAGGAACTTTACGTGGACCACCGATTCGTCCTTTCCCGATTCGTCGGCGATTTTGTACACGTTGGTACCCATCTTTTCGACGACCGTGTAGTTTCGGTTGTATTTCGGCGCCAGCTTTGCGGTGACACCCTTTTCGGCGGAGGAGAGTACTTTGTTCAGCTTCAGCACAGAGTCGCCTACGTTGAACTGTACGTCCCTGTGCTTCGCGTTATAGTACTGCGCATTCTTCTCATGCGCGAGCGCTGATTTGTGGGCGGCGATCTCCCTCACTTCTCCCAAGTTATGCAGGCGCTCGATCCACTGCTGGAGTTCTTCCTCCCCCTCCTGTTCAGCGGCTTGCCGATCTTCCTTTCGTCGTAGCGTCAGCGGTGGCGTTGGATTCCGGCCATACAACAGGAATGCCGGCGAATAGCCAGTCGCCTCGTTCTCCGACGTGTTGTACGAGCACATCGTTTCGTCGATGGTCTCGTCCCACGTGCGGTGATCGCTCTCGATCTGGCATTTCAGCGACGTCATAAACGTACGGTTGACGCGCTCAACCGGGTTCGCCTGCGGGTGGTAAGGCGGTGCGAGCTTGTGCTCGATTCCCCGACTGGTCAGGAAGTCGTCCATCAAGCGGTTCTTGAATGGAGTTCCCCAGTCGCTCAAGAAGTATGTCGGTGTGCCGTGGCGCAAAATAACTTTATTAAGCTCACGCTTGACCAGATCCGCATTAGCTTTGCGTAACGGGATAGCCTCGATCCAACGGGAAAACACGTCCATGAAAATTAGGATGTGTTCATGGCCGCGCTTGCTGCGCGGGAACGGTCCCATGAAATCCGCGGCGACTGTGTGCCACGGTTTTGCGACTTTGCGGACGCCAATCAGTCCTGCCGGTCGTCTCTGCTCTACTTTCATCTGCTGGCAGAGCTCGCAGTGCGCCACGAATTTGGCGACGTCTTTATTCATCTTCGGCCAGAAGTAGTACCGCTTCACGCGCGTGAAGGTTTTGTACCGGCCGGGGTGGCCTGCGCATGCCGACTCATGGCACTCCTTTAGCGCTGTGAGGCGCTTTTCCTCCGGGAGCACCAGTTTCCACGCATCGTCGTCCTCGATCAGGTCGTCGAGGTCGGCGTTTGCGTCGAAATGGTACATCTTCCCGCCCACCACTTTGTAAAACGGGAATTCGCCCGGCCGCTCCAGCACATCTTTTCGCCGGCTCTTATACCACTCGTCGGCGGTGTCCTCGAGCTCGACTGCGGCAATTCTTACTGGGCAGTCGTCCTCGTCCGGTTGGTACATTCGGGATAGAGCATCGGGGACGACGTTCTCTGACCCTCTCCGATACTCGATCTCGAAGTCGTGGTCCTGCAGCTCTAGCGTCCAGCGCGCAAGTCGGCCCGCAAGCTTCTTGCAGGTACGTAACCACTTCAAGCTGTTGTGATCCGTGATCACTTTGAACTTATATCCTTCGATATAAGCTCGAAATTTCTGGATCGCCCACACGACGGCAAGGCACTCCCGCTCGGTCGTCGTGTAGTTGCGTTCTGCCGAACTTAAGATGCGGCTCGCAAACTCAAGGGGTCGTTCCACACCATCAATCGTCTGCGTGAGCACGGCGCCGAGGCCTGTGTCGCTGGCGTCTGTTTGCAGTACGAATTGATGTTCGTACGAGGGCCGGTGCAGTACTGGTGCTGTCGCCAGCATGCCCTTGAGGATGCCGAAGGCTTTCTCTTGCTCCTCCCCCCATACGTATGGGACATTTTTCGACGTCAGACGCGTCAGAGGTTCGGCGAGGGTCGCGAAGTTATCTACAAACTTGCGGTACCATGTCGCCATTCCGAGAAACCTCTGCAGCGCCTTCCGTCTCTGGGGCGCCGGATATTCCATGATCGGCCGAATCTTCTCCGGATCCGGTCTAAACCCGTCACGGTTAACCAGCACGCCAAGGTACTTTACTTCTGACTTACAGAAGTGGCTCTTCTCCCAGTTAATTACCAGGCCTGCTCCCAATATCTTCTTTAAGATATGTTCGAGCCATTCCAGGTGCTCCTCGAAGGTTTCCGTGCATATGATCACGTCATCGAGGTATGCGAACGCATAGGGCTCTAACTCAGGCCCTATGAGGCCATCGATCAGCTCCTGGAATGTGGCCGGGCCACCAGATACCCCGTATGGTAATCTGGTGAACTGGAAGAGTCCCATGCCTGGCACAGTGAACGCCGTCATCGGCTTTGCCTCAGCGGCCATCTTGATCTGGTGGTAGGCCATCTTCAGATCGATGGTGCTGATGTAGCGGGCCCCACGCAGCTTTCGCAGGATCGCATCCATGCGTGGCAAGGGGTAAGCGCTCGTCCGCGTGACAGAGTTCAGCTTGCGGTAATCTACACACATGCGGAACTCGCCGTTGGCTTTGCGCACCATCACAATAGGGCTTGCCCAGCTGCTGTTCGAAGGCTCTACAATGCCTTCGTTGAGGAGATCACGCACCTGTTTGTGCATTTCCTCCTCGATCTTCTTTGAGACCGGGTAGAACTTTTGTTTGATCGGCTTGCACGACGTGAGCTCGATATTATGCTCGATCAAGTCCGTGCAGCCGATCCGTGGGCCATTCACCACGCGATATTTCCCGATCAGGTTCGCCAGCGCTCGGTCCTGGATCTCCGAGAGATCGGCGAGGCCAATTGACGCCAGCTGATTGCCGGTGTTAAGGGCGGCGAGTTCCAGCGGGATTGGATTCGGGTCGCCCACAACGGTCAGCGTGCGATTCCATGGATCGATTTGCGCGTTGAACAACTGCCTGTAATCCGAGCCCAACAAGATGTCGTAGTCGCAGTGCTCCAGGATGATGATTGGCATGTCGTATACTACAATGCCAATCCTCACCGGGAGCGCGACTTGGGCAAGGATTCGGGCGGGAGCGCCCGAGGCTAGTCTCGCGCCTGGTCCATCGTATGGAAAAATTTTCGCGCCGATTTCCGTCGCAATTTGCAACCCGAGCGGTCCCATTGCGGTACGTGTCGCCCCCGAGTCATCGAGGCCTCGGATGCGGTACCCTCCCACGTCGACATTCGGGATCCAATATCGCCCGCAGGGGCTGATTGGCCGAGTCAGATCGTCCACGGGGAGTGCTCCTTCCGGCGTGTCCGTAAAGAGCAGCGGGCCCACTATGGTGCCCGCCGGGTACATTGGCTCCTCGGAGGTCTGCGGGGTGGGGGGGGTATCGAGTGTGACCTCACTAACTCGACCCCCTACTCTTTTGGGGCCGGCGCGTAATGCAATTTGCATTCCGGACAGGTCCTGGTGTAGTAACCTGGCCACGCACAGCTCCAGCATGTGCCGTCCGGTCGCGGGCCTGGCTCCTTGCCAGCGTTACGCCGGTCTGGACCCAACAGGGGCTTCATGAGCACTAGACGCTCACCGTTGCTCTTCCTGTTCGGCTTCTTCTGTTGGCCATTTCTTGAGCCGGCATTTTGCGCGTTCCCGTTTGCTTTTGGCGAGTGCGCATTCGCCGGCGGCGACGGTGTGCTGTTGCTTTTGGTCTCGCTTTCGTGTGCGACCTTACAAGCTTTTAGCTGTTGTTGCACAGCCTGCGTCACTAGGCGTGTGATGTCTTCCGCCGACAAGCCACGCGGCGTTTCGACGGCCGCGATCTTCTGTTTTTGCTCTGGCCTCGTCATGGCGCTTGAGCTTTGGGCTTTGGCTGTGGGCTTGTACGCAGCCTCGGGCAGCAAGCATTGGTCTGGCGGGGGCGGTGGTCTGTACGTCCGCTCCGCGTCCAGCAGATATTCTGCACGGCGTGCTTCTAATAGCAGAGAGTCTACATCCACGACTTTTTCTCGTGGAATAAGTCTCTGTAGCACCGGCAGCAGGTTTCGGTAAAGCAGGTCTAACTGCTGCGCCAGCGGCCACTGCGGATTCAGCTTATCAAGAATCGTAAGCAGCCGGAAAATGTAGTCGCGTGCTGGCTCCTCGGGGCCTTGTGTGCGACGTTCCGCTTCGCGCACGAGTTGGTGCTGGAAATGTTGGTCAATGCCGTAGCACAACCTTGCCGAGTCGCAAAAATCTGACCACGTACGCCACTTGTGCCTCGTACGTCTTGCCCACTGTAACGCGACACCTGACAGCAGCTCTGTCAACCCGTTAAGCAACTCGGTGTCATTGAGGTTCGCCGAGCCATTGCACTCTTCGACGCGTTGGATGAACTCCTCGATGCTCATCTCGTTCAGCTCGCCCGAAAATCGGAGCTTCCACGCGCGAACCGTCCGACCGACGTCCACGACCGTGCCGTTTGCGAACGTCCGCCGGGAGCCCGAAGGCCAACCATATGCGTGTGTGTTGGGATCTCCCCCCTCCCAGGCTGGGCGTAACGTCGAGTCGCTGACGTTTTGTTGGCGCGTTGCAGTCGTGGTATTCGCAGGCGCACTCGCAGCGTTAGTCGGTGCCGCTTGTGTTGTCGCACTCGCTTGCGATTCTACGGACGCGTTGAAATAATTTATCGCAAATGTGTCTTGTATATTCACGTTTCGTTTCGGCGCTCTGTCTTCCTTCGGGATTTGTTCGTTTGGCCGCTGTACGTTTGACATGTCGAACGTCTGTTGCGTGTACGTTTGCGCTCCGGGCATTGTTGTACTGTGCGCCAATCTCTGTTGTTGCCTGCGTCCTTCTTGCCAGCGTGTGCGTTCCAATTCTACTTCTTTCTGTAACCGCACGATTTCTGCTGCAATCGCACGTGGCACTTCCTGCACCTGTCCGTTTAGCGTGCATAGTACCGTGTCCCTCGTCGCATCAGTCGCTCGCGTTGTTACAATCGGCGCCGTTGTGTAGGAGCTGCCTCTGTGAGACGTGGCTATCACAGTCGTTGTCGACGCCACACTGATCGCTGGCAAGCTGTATGTCGGCGGCGCGTCAGCTGTTGTGTGTGTCGTCACAGCTGGTTGTCTTACGAATTCCGCTGCCGCTGCAGACAGTCTGCTTGAGTTCGCCAATCCGTAGGCGTCATCCTCAATCGTGTTTTCGTTTGTTCGCTCAGCCGTTGACGCGTTTTCGGCATCCTCCGGTACCCGTGAGTTCTCACGCTCTTCGATAATTTTTGACACCGTCCTACTCAACATATTCGGCGCATGTGTCTTTCCGAGCTCTTCGGTGAACTCAATTAGTGCATCATCTCTATGTGCACGCAGTGCTTCTTCTGATTCGCACACCGTATTCTCTACGAAGTCGCTTACGGTATATTCGCCCATCAGTCTGCGCATTAGCCGCTGCATCATTTCGCGCTCTGTTCCTGTTCTGTGTAGTTCGAGCCTTTGGAGCGCTTCCTCAAAGCCCTCGTGGCTTAACGTAGTGATCCATGTCGTCAGATCCACGTATTCACTGTTGAAATCGATGCTACTCGCCATTTTTCCGGTTTCGCTTTTGTCGAACTTAAGAAAGATAAATATACGCTGGTTCGCAAAATTCGCTTGCGGTCGTTTCTTATTCTAATGCGCAATCGCACGCAATCGTATGTTCAGATTCGCAATATTTTTATATAATGTCCAATATTGTCTTAATTCTATTTTATCACGCTCCTTTCGGCAGTGATGTACGAGCTGCGTGCGTGAGTCGTATCAGTAAATTCTCTCGCTTGAGTTCTCAACGTCTTCAAGGAGTCTCAACTTGCTTGAGGTTCCTTGGCTCAAGCGGAAAAAATTTCACTAGTTGCAAAACTTGCTTAAACTTACTTGAAAAAATTTTAAATTCCTTGTAAGGTCTTGTTTCACACGCTAGTGAATTATTGTGTCACTAAATTGATTTCTATTCATTCACAAAAGCATCACAAGGCAATTCCTTGTTGTCGTTTGGAAATAATTTCCTTTGAAATAATTTCCCCACTCTATAGTGTCGACAACCCTTTCAAAGCTTATTTTGAAACAAGGTGTGAAACTTTCGAAAAATCTGCAAAATAGTGTAAAACAAATTTTTTGACTCACACGCGAAACTCGTATTGAGTGTGTGCCTCAATATCTATTAATAAATGACATTCGAAAATATAATTCTTAAAATTATTTCCGGTTCGACAACTTTGTCGAATTATAACTAATTAATTTAAACGATGACGGCAAAAAGGGGCTTATTTTAATTCACCGCGTCTTTACGAGTCGCCAAATTAATTGCTATAACCGGAGACGAATGTTATTTAGGCTCCGTATGCCTTCGCACGCTGTGTGTTTCGATTCCGTATCGAACAGCTGATCGACCCAAACCGTGCTAGTTGGGCACCCCTGTGCCGGTTGAGTACTACTGTGGAGGTTGACTACCACTGTGCTGGTTGGGTACCGCTGCGCCGCCGGGCTCCGCGTGTGCGGGCGTACGCCTTTACCGACTCGCGGGAAGCGTGCGCGACGGTATATCTATATATACGGCCGCTCGCCGCTTCGCTGTATATATGCGCGCGCGCGCCTTTGTCGAGTTCCGCGGGCGCGTGTGACTCGGCGCTATGCTTGTATACACGGCCGCTCGCTGACTCGCTGTATATGCGCGCCGTGTTATGATGCCGCCCTTGCTGACTTCTGCAGCACGCGCGTGGCCCGTCGGTGTATCGTATATACACTGCCGCGCCGTGTTGCGATGCCGGCGTTCCGACGAGGAAACTCTTGCCGGCGTTCTGTTTATGTATGTCCTTATATGGACAATACTCCCGGCCCGCGTCGCTATTCGTGGAAAAGTTTGTCGCACGCTTCTCGGCTTGCTTCGCCTAGCCGCTGCTTCGCTACGCGTGCTTCGCTCAATCACGCGGTCGAGTGGAAATTTCCACCTTTCCTCGCTCGCGAACGCGTGATTTTAATTTCTATGGGCTTTTCTGTTTTTTTTTGCGATTCACCACCACACGTTGGGCGCCAATGTCACTGGCTCATGCCCATTAATAATAATCGTAATTAATAATAACTGAAAGGGGGCACGAGAGAGTGCAATCTCGCCGGCGCTGATGCCGGCGAGTTCTCAGAGTCGTGTGTAAGGAAGCAGGTGGTGAATCGGGGCCACAGAAACGCGCACACGTAAAAGGAATAATGCTTTATTCGCACAAAAGGGGGTACAAATGATATCGGGGACGCGGCGCGGTCGATTGAGAGAGAGAGAGAGCAACACGAGGAAACCAACCTTTACGTTGCTCGTGGTGTAGGAGCTGGCGGCGTGGGAGGCCGGCACGGCGATGTCGGCGCTCGGAGAAAGGGCGGCGCTCGGAAGATGCCGGCGTTCCGGATTCGGGGCTGGCGCTGGGCACGTGGGCCTCGTCTCGGTCGTGGCGCGAGGTAGCTGCTCGGGGTGTCGGCGGTAATGCCCGACACACGGGCACGGAGCACAGGTGCACACACAAAATGCACAGCACGTGGCGCGGGCGCGGAAAAGTTCGGGGTCGATTGGGTCGTGGCGAATAAGGGCCGATCGCTCTGATTGCGCTCGCGCTTGGGCACACACTGCCCGCTTCCGCCCGGCACCTGTAGCTGCCGCGGCGCGGCGGTGATGTCGCGCTGTTGTTGTCTCTCTCTCGCGCTCTCTCTGTCTCTCTCTTACCTTATTGTCGGCCGCTCGGCTCTGCTCTCGCCGGCGCTGTATAAATAATGGTAATGGTCTGGGCAGGGAGACCTCACGGTACAAAGTACCCGTGACAATATATATATATATATATATTGCAACGGGTCAAAATCGAGCTCCGTTGCTCACAGGCGTATACACACGCACACACCCATACAATTAGCTATGTGTGCGTGTGCGGGACGCGGACGGCTGGTCGACGCTGCTCGCAGCTGCGAGGCTGCGCACGAACCCACTGCGCAGAATTTCACGCGCCGCGAGCTCGGCCCGGGCCGCATCGAGTGCGCCGCGTGAGCGGAAACGAGCATTCTCGTCTCGCCCATCACACCGAACACTTCTCTAAACACTCCGCTCCAGCCGTAGCATCAACTGGCCGACGCAGCACGTGGTGCTGACTCCTAGACATTCGCCACCAAGTAAGTAGCGTTAAGGCGAAGGTGGTGAATTAGCCAACAGGCGAAACGCACCTAAGCACTTGCTTTGATATCGAGGTAACTCGACATTTTAGCACGTGTAACGCCAAAGTACTAGTTTTTTCCGAGCGTGAGTCTACAAAAATCTACCTGCTCACCCAGGTAGAGCGAGAGTAGTAGCGGCTCGGGAAGCGGTTTATCGCGAACGGGTACGTGTACGGGAGTTAGAGTCACGCGTAGTTATAAGTAGAATTAGCAGCGTATTCAGCGGAGCGCCGCCATATTTAATTTTATTGTTCGACGTAGGATCGCGTCGCAGAGTGCGGGACTGCGAATAGGCGCCGAATAAGATACACAATACGCGAGGTATTAGTACGCGTAATGCAGGAAAGTACTCGTTAGAAAAAGTACTTCATCGGAACGCCGTCTAATTAGGCCGCGCACAGTACGCAGGAGCAAGTACGCGAACGCTGGAAAATCCTGTGGGGAACGTGTAGTTTAGTCAAGAAATGCGCGATCTCGTGAACGATCCCTGTTGCTAGAATCAATCCCAACTCATTATTCATCATCGTGCAAACGCTGCACGATCATCTTATTTTTTGCTTATCAGTTACAGTGCCTCGCAACGTTCTTCGGTTCAAACCCAGTCTTCGTGAGACCGGGCATAAAGTTAGGAGATAAGAAGGAGGGGGCGAGAAGGGCTTGTTGTCCAGCTTTCTCGCCGTACGTCGTTAAGGACAACATTACGTGACGATCAACACGCGCCGAGGCAGTACCGACGCTTGAAATCACGTCACCAATTATTCAAATTATTCAACAATCTCATTTTCTCTTCATTATTCTTGAATCAATAAAACAGAAAGTAAAAATTGAAATTTATCTGTCTTGGTAAATCTATTTCCCAATCACTCCCACTCCTGTGCATGTGTCCAGTAAATTTATATTTCAACATAAAACAATAAGGTGCAGTGCGCCCACAATCCATCTTTATATTCTATTTTTAGAAGAGATTTTCTTTTATATTTATGCAGTGAGTGCTGCTTCACAGCAATCTCAACTTATTATATTCAAACTTAAATAAAGACGCTGCATAAATTGGTACCCCTGGTGGGACCCATGCAAGAAGTGAGTTTGAGAAAGGTGAAATTCGAAACAGAGAATATATAATAAACACGTTTAAGCGAAATCAAATCAAACTAAGATCACGATCGAATCACGTGAGCGAAATAAAATTCGCGCATGTATACAAGTAAATGACAACAAGGTCGAGGCGAAACGCGTAGGGTAAACATCGCGCGATCGAAACACTGTATACAAAGACGCGTACTAGCTTGTCGAAACCCAACAATGGCTCAAGGCCATAACCCCCCGCGCTCGGACAACGCTGGCGCGAACGATAAACCGGCGGAGCAAAGTCGGGATAGCGCGCTCGGCTCAGAGCAACAAACCGAAACCGGCTTGGCAAATTCCTCTCCCCGGGAAGGAAATCTTGGTTTGTCGAACATTCGCATCGACAACATGGAGTTTTCGGATCGTTCGGAATCAAATGAAGAGTTATTGGCCGCATCCAATGATGTGCGTGTACCATCGAGTAGAGGTGCTCGACCTAAAGAGCCAGTGCGTCATTCGTTGCGCGTGAGGGGTAGATCTCCCGAAAACACTAACTTTAATGTTAGAGCGAGGAAACCGCGCAAATCAAATCGCAGGGTCATGTTGGATGGACTCTTGGAAAATTCACTGGAGATTGATGCTCGAACAGATGATCAACGAGGCAATCAAAATCGGATTCGAGATGAACGAGAACCCGTGTTACCACCGTTCCGTGCGAATTCCCATCCTAACGAAGGACTTGCGATGCGCGATGAACAAAATCAGCGGCGAGGCGATGAAAATAGGTTCATGAACCAGGAACTCGAACAGCTGGTGCATCGGTTCGATCAATGGGATGCGCGCCTTGATGCGCAATCACGCGATCTCATGACACAAAATCAAAACACTATAAGAGCGGTTAATTTAGCTACCGAAGCCCAACGTGGTGTGCATGATGCACATACGCGCCTCAACGACTATAGAGAAAACATGCGAGTCCTCGAGCGTCAGCTGGAGGAAAATCGGCGCGAGCTTGCACGCGTGCGACAGGCGCGACCAGCAGCGGCTGGGCCGGATTATAGTAGGCTTAAGCTAGAAATGCCCACGTTTAACGCCGCCGCCAGCGAACAACCAACGCGATACCTCGCTGATCTCGCAACGTACCTCGAGTACATACAAGCGGACAATTTTATGTTTACTTGCATCATGGCGCAATCGCTACGCGGTCCAGCGAGTGATTGGTGGAGACATATCAGTAATCAAATACGCAACATAAACGAGTTTACACCTCGTTCTCTGAATAAATATTGGAATGGCGCGGTCCAATCCAAATTGCGTCGCGATCTTGAATTCGGATACTACAATGCGGATGGTAATTTGAGTCGCAGTGAATACGTCTTAAAATTATTCAATCAAGTACGTATGCTTGAGGATGCTTCCGAGTGTTCGATCCATAATTGAAAAGTTTTCCCGTCACTTCGACGAACAAGTACAGCAAGCGATATTGACGCGTCGATTGAATTCCGT
>JAJGQD010000184.1:0-48146 GCA_020882685.1 Aphelinus atriplicis
GGTGAACATACATAACTGATACAGCCCATATTAACATTCGGTAAATTTTCTTCACCTATGGGAGGTGGTCGCTCCTCTCCAATATTATTCTTTGCATCATCAATCTTTGTTTATTATTCTTTGCATTATCAATATCAATGCCTTCATCGATTGGTGGAGTGATCTTGGCGCATCTCTCTAGAAGTTCCAGAGCCAAACCCTTCATATCATGGGTTAACTTTACGACACATGTCTCATCTTTGCCAAGTACATCCAGGAGGAAAACGGTAGCACCGCTGTCAGCAATCATTTCAAACTCCGTGTTAACACCATGTGGCCAGTGTTCAACCCCATCAGGTTTGGCTAAACAACACTTATGAGATAGAGGAGGTATGGATGCGAGATTGTCTGGAATTTTTCTTACATCTCTTGTCATGGCTGTGTTTCCATATTCCATATAGTGGACTTTTGTGCCTTGCTCGATAGTAGAGACCATCATCGAGATATGAGCAATGCAGATCAGATCTTCTTTGATATCCATGACGGCAGGAAGAATATTAGCCATTAGCAATATATCCTCGAACATTCTTAGGTCACTCACGTATTTTTCTTCTTACAACCAAAATTCATCGACTGAGACACAATAATTAACAAAAGCTGATCGGGGATCACGCTCTTCTTCTACCAACTCTATATTTTTCCTGCAGGCAGCTAGTTGTTTGCTGATCGAAAGTTTACTAAGGCTTTGTTCTCCAGTAAAATGATCAATTTACAAAGGTGCTTTGTTGGTGATTATGAGAGCTTGAAGTTTTCATATACGTTAGCTTCTGCCTGCAAAATGGACCGGCGTAATCATCTTTCAGCATCAAAACTCAGCAGAATATTAGGTACTTGTCACTCGCGTACAGTCTAAGTATACAGATGGTAGCTGTGTGGGGCAAAGAACCAATTTTTCTTATTACTACGAGATTGTTAATTAATATATAATTAATGAAGGGAACGATGCCAAGTCATGTGCACATATATTGAGAAAACTTTATACTTATGTGCGCGTGATTGCGGCGTAATTCTTAATTTTTCACTTCGAATTATTGAATAATATTCTTACCTAATACAGATTGGAGGTTAGCCTATTCCAATCAATAGAAAATCAAAGACACAGCTCGGTCGACGTCTGGCACATTTGCAGCACTAGACGACCCGGGTTATGTCCGCTACTTGCGATCTCGCGTTTTTATATAAAATATAAAATATATATAATATATAAACGCGTCCGAGTTGCATGTGTTCGCGTTTCACTCCATGCTTATACCAGCTTATACTACATATATAGCAGACGCCATGATGAGTCTCTACGGCAGCTCAGTAGCCTATACCTATATATGGGGCGTTCTTTGTCAGCTCTCCGAAGCCGGCGCGCGGACGCTAAAACCTCACGTTTTCGACGCTTGTTTTCGACTCTATATGACCCATATCTAAATAACGTTGGATATGCTATCAATGTAGTTTTTTCTCAGCTTTCCGATAGTGAATTTAGTTTTCAGAATTTTTCACATTTTCACAGAAAAAAAAATATAAAACAAGCCATATCTCAAAAACCTATTTTTTTTTATTTTTTTAACTAGTCTAGATCGAAAGCTGAGGTTTTTTTACGTTTATATGGACCTTCTGGATACCTAGACTTTTTTTGTATTCGAGTAATTGAGTAGCAAACATGAGAAAATGCGCCGCGTCGGGCCGGGCCGCGCCGTGCCGCGCCGCACCGCGCTGACTCCACGCGCTCCAGCTCAAGTCTTCTGCTTACAAGAGTGCCGAAATCGGAATATATTTAATATCCATACAAGTCTCTATCAGTTGGATAAACTACTATCTAGATAGTAGATCATGTACTCATTTGGGTTATGGACTGAGATATGCGGACATTATTTCATTTCACATTCTTTGACCTCCGTTTTGGCTTTGATATTGAAGACTTTGCCATACTATGTTTCAACTGAACTACTTTTTCAGTTCGTTTTGATCTAGGAAAAATTTTATATTCCTCAGCAGATGAAATTTTTTTGACCATCAGTCTGTCATCGGAAGTTGGTATGAACGCATGAAATTGCAGAGTACCTTGTATACCAAACCAATTATCAAATCTTTCTTTCAATTTCAGTTTAGCTTGCTCATAATCATAAATTACCTCAAGAAAGAATACAAACCAAAGAAAATTTATTATAGTACCGATAGAGTGGGTCAACACTTCAAAAATCAGAAAAGTTTCTCTAATCTTATTAATCATAAGAAAGATTTTGGCATTCCCGCGGAATGGCATTTCTGTGCGACCGCACATGGGAAGGGAGCATGTGATGGAATTGGAGCTAATGTGAAACGAGGTGCTAAACGAGCAAGTTCACAACGCTCTGCAAATAATCATATTTTAACCGCAGAAGGTTTATTTGAATGGGCAAGAAATTACTGTAAAGAAACCATGGTATTTTATAGTAAAAAAGAAGATTATGAGCAAGCTAAACTGAAATTGAAAGAAAGATTTGATAATTGGTTTGATATACAACCGATGACAGACTGATGGTCAAAAAAATTTCATCTGCTGAGGAATATAAAATTTTTCCTAGATCAAAACGAACTGAAAAAATAGTTCAGTTGAAACATAGTATGGCAAAGTCTTCAATATCAAAGCCAAAACGGAGGTCAAAGAATGTGAAATGAAATAATGTCCGCATATCTCAGTCCATAACCCAAATGAGTACATGATCTACTATCTAGATAGTAGTTTATCCAACTGATAGAGACTTGTATGGATATTAAATATATTCCGATTTCGGCACTCTTGTAAGCAGAAAACTTGAGCCGGAGCGCGTGGAGGCAGCGCGGTGCGGCGCGGCACGGCGCGGCCCGGCCCGACGCGGCGCATTTTCTCATGTTTGCTACTCAATTACTCGAATACAAAAAAAGTCTAGGTATCCAGAAGGTCCATATAAACGTAAAAAAACCTCAGCTTTCGATCTAGACTAGTTAAAAAAATTAAAAAAAATAGGTTTTTGAGATATGGCCTGTTTTATATTTTTTTTCTGTGAAAATGTAAAAAATTCGGAAAACTAAATTCACTATCGGAAAGCTGAGAAAAAACTACATTGATAGCATATCCAACATTATTTAGATATGGGTCATATAGAGTCGAAAACAAGCGTCGAAAACGTGAGGTTTTAGCGTCCGCGCGCCGGCTTCGGAGAGCTGACAAAGAACGCCCCATATATGTGAGAATCGAGATATCTCGAAATCGTTCGTCGCCGCGTCGAAGTGGCTTATGAACTGAACGCAAATCTTTTTTTCTCCATTCTAACCTAGCAGACAAGACTCATTACATGAAAACATCTTCTTTAGGAAGTGAATAGGGCTGGATACTAGGGAAAAATAAATAAAAAATCATATTCTACCAGATAACATCCATAACTGATGCGTATCTGTGTTATTTTATAAAATTGAAAAATCCGTGATCCAAACTTAATGTATAATAGGGTTGCGCTGCCCCCAGCTGCCGTTACTCGCCAGGAGGGGGCGCTAGCGCGCCCCTGGATAATTCATAAATACGTATTTATGAATATGATATACGCATATTCACAAATACGAAATCAAATATATGTAAGATCATATTATTTAAATCTAATATGTTATTTTGAAAAGGGTTGACGAATTTCTCACAACATCTAGTTTTTTCGTTACTAATAACACGAATTTCATCTCCTCATATTATTTCGAATTTTGATTGGATCAAAAAACAAAAAATATGACCTAATTAATTTTGCACGTTTTTTCGATTTCCTACGATAAAAAAACTAGCGTATTCGTCCCAATTACAGATGTATGACTTCAATAGACATTTTTACTCGCACACTATCGTTATATATTTCAGTTCATTTTGTCAATTATGACTCAAGAAAGTAATGAAATCTAAAATCGAATGCCAAGCATCCTACAGTTAAACATATATTTTTGCAAATCGTCGGTGGCGCTGACGCGCCACCTGTTACATTCACAATCAATTGTATGTTGAGTAAAAATCTAAATGGTTGAAATCAAATAAAATACTCCTCGAGCAATTTTTCTTTTTCACAGTAAAAAATAGACCTTTAAAAAAGGTATACGTGTACGACAAGTATGTTCCGTATCCGTTGGTTCGCTGTTGGATAAACTTTAATTCTACTCAATTTCTTTAAGTAGGAAGAAATTTGAAAATGTCTCGTCAATTTCAGTCCATTCAAATGCATATAAGATATTATTGAATAAATTCTTAGGAGAATAAATTTTTTGATGCAAAAAGAAATTTGGAAATGTCTGTTTAATCTCAGTCCATCCAAATGCATGTAAGATTAATATGATTCAAATCTAATATATTTTTTGGAAATACAGATCTACCACTTCAATAGACATATTTACCAAAACGCTATCGTTATATATATTCCAGTCCATTTTTTCAATGATGACATGAGAAAGTAGCGAAATCTAGCATCAACTGACAAGTATCCAACTAATGTGAGCCTTATACAGAACTAACATTATTTCAAAGTATACCTTAAAGCAATTGTTGCACGAACTGTTATCAAATGTCAATGCACTCCAGATCGTACTGAAATCAAAAATCCATGTCAAGTAGTTACATACATTTCAAATACATCTACCAATGTTGAGATAGGAAGTACTAAAATCACAATTCTATGTCAAGTAGTACCACTTTGTAAGGGTTCAGTATTAAATTCATAATAATTTGAAATCAAATAAAATACTCCATAATCTAAATTATCTTTCTCATAGTACAGCTGACGTTATTCTACTAGATTCTCAAATGGAATCTCATGAATGGAACTTTTACATTACAATTCTTAACGTTTGAATGTTACAATTGTACATCATGATATTATTTTCACTCTTCAATTGAAATGTATTTATTTTGTTTCACTTCTTATTTCCATTTTTTTTAGTCAATGGAATTAACAAATACATACTTGCCACGGGCCCGTTTTTCACAGATTCCGATGAAATTCACCTACGATACGATTCTTAGATACATCATTCCATGTAAGAAAACTAACCACTGCTTGTAATATACAAAATGCTGATCAAACACGGAAAGTAAAGCATGAAAATTTTGGATAACGTTTGATGCTCAATGCTTCTTGAATCTACCTTTCCGCAAGTAACAAAAGAAATAAAGAATTTCCATCCTTCAAACATGTCTCAAACGTCACTTGGTAAAATCTTTAGTTCTATGTTCATCGTTTACATTGTGTAATCTCACTTCTAAGGAAGAACATCTAGAACATCATTTGAGTAACTGAATATTATCTTTTAAAAAAAAAATGTAAATGAAAAAACTCTCATGAAAAAACAATGAGATCTATCGAAACTTGCGTAAATAGTAATATAATACTAGATAGTGATAATAGCAAAATACTTTGAGCGAGAAAACGTATACAGATTTTTTATATATTTTGTAAGTTAACATATACAAAATAACATCTTCAGGATAGAGGGTTAACTTTTGTTTGTATGTAATGTGAAATTAAAAAACAAATACACTGCCCATCGAGAATCTGTGAAAAACGGGCCCGTGGCAAGTATGTATTTGTTAATTCCATTGACTAAAAAAAATGGAAATAAGAAGTGAAACAAAATAAATACATTTCAATTGAAGAGTGAAAATAATATCATGATGTACAATTGTAACATTCAAACGTTAAGAATTGTAATGTAAAAGTTCCATTCATGAGATTCCATTTGAGAATCTAGTAGGATAACGTCAGCTGTACTATGAGAAAGATAATTTTGATTATGGAGTATTTTATTTGATTTCAAATTATTATGAATTTAATACTGAACCCTTACAAAGTGGTACTACTTGACATAGAATTGTGATTTTAGTACTTCCTATCTCAACATTGGTAGATGTATTTGAAATGTATGTAACTACTTGACATGGATTTTTGATTTCAGTACGATCTGGAGTGCATTGACATTTGATAACAGTTCGTGCAACAATTGCTTTAAGGTATACTTTGAAAAAATGTTAGTTCTGTATAAGGCTCACATTAGTTGGATACTTGTCAGTTGATGCTAGATTTCGCTACTTTCTCATGTCATCATTGAAAAAATGGACTGGAATATATATAACGATAGCGTTTTGGTAAATATGTCTATTGAAGTGGTAGATCTGTATTTCCAAAAAATATATTAGATTTGAATCATATTAATCTTACATGCATTTGGATGGACTGAGATTAAACAGACATTTCCAAATTTCTTTTTGCATCAAAAAATTGATTCTCCTAAGTTGATTTTACACGGGCAAATGGTAGTTTAGGATGCCGATGTCGGCGTGTCGACTTAAGTTTTATTTGAATAAGCATATACCCTAATACCCGATAATGTCCAGGTAGCTAGTGTCGCCGATGGCAGCATCCCGAGGGTGCGCTCCTCGTATTCTGACTTGGAAAAGCTGACCCTGGACCCGAACGATGTCCAGGTAATCAGGGTACCCGATGACGGTGTTCCAAGAGTGCGCTCCTGAAATTTTCGCTTAAAGCAGCTGAACCCTGGACCCGAACGATGTCCAGGTAGCCAGGGTACCCGATGACGGTGTTCCAAGGGTGCGCTCCTGGTATTTTTGGTTGGAGTACCTGACCCTGGACCCGAACGATGTCCAGGTAGTCAGGGTACCCGATGACGGTGTTCCAAGGGTGCGCTCTTCGTATTTTGACTTGGAAAAGCTGACCCTGGACCCGAACGATATCCAGGTAGTCAGGGTACCCGATGACGGTGTTCCAAGGGTGCGCTCCTGGTATTTTTGGTTGGAGTACCTGACCCTGGACCCGAACGATGTCCAGGTAGTCAGGGTACCCGATGACGGTGTTCCAAGGGTGCGCTCCTCGTATTTTGACTTGGAAAAGCTGACCCTGGACCCGAACGATGTCCAGGTAGTCAGGGTACCCGATGACGGTGTTCCAAGGGTGCGCTCCTGGAATTTTCGCTTGAAGCAGCTGACCCTGGACCCGAACGATGTCCAGGTGGCCAGGGTACCCGATGACGGTGTTCCAAGGGTGCGCTCCTGGTATTTTTGGTTGGAGTACCTGACCCTGGACCCGAACGATGTCCAGGTAGCCAGGGTACCCGATGACGGTGTTCCAAGGGTGCGCTCCTCGTATTTTGACTTGGAAAAGCTGACCCTGGACCCGAACGATGTCCAGGTAGTCAGGGTACCCGATGACGGTGTTCCAAGGGTGCGCTGCTGGAATTTTCGCTTGAAGCAGCTGACCCTGGACCCGAACGATGTCCAGTTAGTCAGGGTACCCGATGACGGTGTTCCGAGGGTGCGCTCCTGGTATTGTTGGTTGGAGTACCTGACCCTGGACCCGAACGATGTCCAGGTAGCCAGGGTACCCGATGACGGTGTTCCAAGGGTGCGCTCCTCGTATTTTGACTTGGAAAAGCTGACCCTGGACCCGAACGATGTCCAGGTAGTCAGGGTACCCGATGACGGTGTTCCAAGGGTGCGCTGCTGGAATTTTCGCTTGAAGCAGCTGACCCTGGACCCGAACGATGTCCAGTTAGTCAGGGTACCCGATGACGGTGTTCCGAGGGTGCGCTCCTGGTATTGTTGGTTGGAGTACCTGACCCTGGACCCGAACGATGTACAGGTAGTCAGGGTACCCGATGACGGTGTTCCAAGGGTGCGCTCCTCGTATTTTGACTTGGAAAAGCTGACCCTGGACCCGAACGATGTCCAGGTAGTCAGGGTACCCGATGACGGTGTTCCAAGGGTGCGCTCCTGGTATTGCTTTCTCAAAGAGAAAGCTTTGTAACGGGGTAAAAATCGACCCACCGAATCGGACTTCGGGACCTCGATTTTCGTAATCTACGGGTCGAAAAACATGGAAATCCGAAAATGTCTGTATGTATGTACGTACGTACGTACGTACGTACACTTTTTTGTCCTACGATAACTCTCGAAGGAATTGTCCGATCGTCCTGAAATTTTGCACACAGGTTAGTCGCCGCAAAATCTCGGTCGAGTTCAATTTTCAGCCAATTCCGTTGTTTATTTCTCTAGCAACCGTTGCTAACGTGTTTTTGATAAAAGCTCCGAAAATCATCATCAATGCACGATGGGTCTCCAATTCTTTCGACGATCGATGAGAATCGATAAGACATTCATTTTGGAACAACCATTGTTTATTCTCCTAGCAACCGTTGCTATGGAGATACAAAATTCAGCTTCAGACTGACTTTTTTTTGTCGTACGTTAATTTTCGAAGGAATGGTCCGATCATCCTGAAATTTTGCACACAGGTCGGTCTCCGGCAGATGTGAACCGAGTTCGGTGTTCAGCAACATCCGTTGTTTGATTCCATGGCAACCGTTGCTAGCGTGTTTTCGATAAGTTCCCATATAATTCATGATAAATGATCATTTGGGTTTGTATATTTATGGGATTCTATAACAATCAAAGTGACTTTTCCCGTATAAACCATTGTTGATGTCTCTAGCAACCGGTGTTTATATCGTTTGCAACCGTAACTAGGGGATGGGAAAAGTCAGTTGGAGTTTCATTTTCGGAACTGTTGATGACTAAGAAGTAAGAACATCGAAGCTCCGACATTTACCATAGCAACCGTTGTTTACGTCCTTAGCAACCGTTACTATGGAGTGTGAAAAGTCAGTTGGAGGTCCATTTTCGGAACTGTTGATGACTAAGAAGTAATAACGTCGAAGCTCCGACATTTACCATAGCAACCGTTGTTTACGTCCTTAGCAACCGTTACTATGGAGTGGGAAAAGTCAGTTTGAAGTCCATTTTTGGAACTGTTGGTGACTAAGAAGTGAGAACATCGAAGCTCGGATATTTACCATAGTAACCGTTACTATGGAGTGGAGGAAATGAGTTAGAGGTTCATTTTGCTTTCTCAAAGAGTGGTGATTAATGCAAGTTGAGGTTCAATTGCAATACTTTGAGAAAGCATACTGCTGAGGCACTTGGCAGCGGTTTTTTTGGTTGGAGTACCTGTCCCTGGACCCGAACGATGTCCAGGTAGTCAGGGTACCCGATGACAGTGTTCCAAGTGTGGGCTCCAGGTATTTTTCGTTGGAGGACCTGACCCTAGACCCGAACGAAGTCCAGATAGTCAGGGTTCCCGATGACGGTGTTCCAAGGGTGCGCTCCTGGAATTTTCGCTTGAAGCAGCTGACCCTGGATCCGAACAAAGTCCAGGTAGTCAGGGAACCCGATGATGGTGTTCCAATGGTGCGCTCCTGGTATTTTTCGTTGGAGGACCTGACCCTAGACCCGAACGAAGTCCAGATAGTCAGGGTTCCCGATGACGGAGTTCCAAGGGTGCGCTTCTGGAATTTTCGCTTGAAGCAGCTGACCCTGGACCCGAACAAAGTCCAGGTAGTCAGGGAACCCGATGATGGTGTTCCAATGGTGCGCTCCTGGTATTTTTGGTTGGAGTACCTGACTCTAGACCCGAACGATGTCCAGGTAGCTAGGGTACCCGATGACGGTGTTCCAAGTAGCTGACTCTGGACCTTAATGATGTCCAGGTAGTCAAAGTAGTCAGCTTCCTCAAACAAAAATACCAGAAGCGCATCCTCAGGACACTGTCATCAGCGACCCTAGCCACCTGGACATTATCGGGTATCAGGTTATATCCTTATTCAAATATTCAGTCGACACGCCGACATCGTCATCCTAAACCACCATTTGCCTATGTAAAAATAGTTAGAAGAAAACATGGGATAAATTTTGATGTCTTGTCTTAAATTCAGATAATAGATTAATTATTTTCTACTGATTACATATATTTGTTTTGTGTATCGCTCATCCATATAAATATTTGCATTTTGGAAAAATATCTATTTAATTTTATTACTGACGCTAATGCATATACATTTTATTGATTATTATTTTCATAATATATTATACTCCGCAAAAAGAATGGAAATCCTCAAAAAAACCTTTTTTAGAAAAAGTAAAAATTTGCGTCAAGCATGTGGCAGAACTAGTTTATTTCTTATATTGCTTAAAAAAAAAAATGAAATCCATAATAGACACATGAGTCAATTTATTATTTCATCAGTATTCATTCTGATTAATTCCTCATATAGTTGGAGTATTACGTATTCTTATTACAGTTTAGATACTATAGGAGACGTTGTCAACTTTAACTAACCAATTACGAAAAAACTTACCAGAATGCTCTTAGGTACCTCATCAATTATTTGAAGAACTAATGACGAACCAAATTGACGCCACTTGGTAGGATCGAATATCTTTGAATGCCTTATTAAACTGACATATAATATTCTTTATTACCTATTTATTTCATTACCTATTTATTTCTAGTTAAACGGTTTCACAACCTCTCCTCAATCGTTTGATTTATTTCAAATATATTTTTGTATCGTAATTGCAATGCAGTTAATCCTATAATTCAGATAGACTTTATATATTCTTCTATTATCAATACTTTCATTGTCTTTCAAAGAGACAAATATTAATAATTCAAACTATTGATCATATGTCTCAGTAAATTATAAATATTTCTATAATATTTCTATAATATAATTTTCACATCCAGTGATTTAGTGAAATATTATTATTCTTAAGGCGTTAAAAATGCCTACCAAGTGGCGTCAATTTGGTTCGTCATTAGTTCTTCAAATAATTGATGAGGTACCTAAGAGCATTCTGGTAAGTTTTTTCGTAATTGGTTAGTTAAAGTTGACAACGTCTCCTATAGTATCTAAACTGTAATAAGAATACGTAATACTCCAACTATATGAGGAATTAATCAGAATGAATACTGATGAAATAATAAATTGACTCATGTGTCTATTATGGATTTCATTTTTTTTTAAGCAATATAAGAGATAAACTAGTTCTGCCACATGCTTGACGCAACATTTTTACTTTTTATATATATATATATATATATATATATATGTAATATATATATATGGGCAATTCTCTGTGGGATCTAACATGAAGCACATTAAGTACTCCACATTACCAATTGGAGCCTCTATTTTTGAACCCTGGGAGTTCGCTCGTCAAGCCCCACACTACATGGGTACTAAAAGTTGTCCCAACTCATACCACATACAGCCTATATAGTGAAAAAATAGGCCTGGGCTCTGGAAGCTCTCAAAAAAAATAATATATTAACTAAAATAGGGGTAAAAATTGGCTAAAATGACTATTCAAGGGGAGCCTTGTACCGCCAACACTTCCAAATTTTGCAAACACTTGTCTGTGGTATTATTACAATTATCCACTGTAAAAACTCACATTCTATCATGCTATTACATAATATCCTGTCTTATCAATATCATATTTATATAGATCAAGCATTACTCATACTTGGCGCCACCTAACTTTCAGTAGTTACATGTATTGATGGTCAATATATTGTCTCTATTGTGCTAAAATTTACAAGAAACTATCAATAAAGTACATGTGTCATGGATTGCATTTACTCGATAAGAAAGATGAACCCAAAAAGTAAATTATAAGCTGTGCATTACATGTACACCTTATAACACACTAGGCAATGCATAGATGTCATATGATTTTTTAATATCAACTAGAAAATGTTGAAGTTCACTAAACATGGGTAATATTCATGAATATTAGACTCATGAAATCCACTCATATTGTATGAACTGTATAGCTAAGGTCCAAGCAGCTATTGACGGGTGTGTTCAAACTACAACCTCAAGTTATTTACTCATGGAATTAACTAATGTGAATCAATCCACTTGAAAGTATGATCACTAGATTTGATGATGAATTCAAATATATATAGTTTGCCTGTGCTTAAATGACTTCATAAACCACTTTGTGAACGTTATACTTGCCTATACTGGAGACTTATATGACCCATGTATGGCAAAGGTTGGGATACCGACCATAGACTTCTAGGTATTCAAAGCCACTTTGGTAGCTTCAAACTCATTTCCGGACTGGCAAACTATATATATTTGAATTCCTTATCAAATTGCGCATCTAGTGATAATACTTTTAAGTGGATTGATATAAAATTCAGCCAATTTGCAGACAAAAGTGTCTTATTCGTTTTTTGCCTCAGAGGTCATTTTCAGGGTGTAAATTAAGGTTGAAAATGCCTCTGAAAATGCAAAAACAGCAAAATCAGCAACTTTGCCTATTTATTAAACAGGGTTAAAGTACTCACACACAGACACACATATATGTATAATATTTTTCATTTTCTCTTCAAATATTTATCATTTTGGAAGTGTTTGTCCTTCATCTTCAAGTAACAATTTTTTCTTGAATTATTAGTGCATGGAATGGAAGTTGATGAAAACTTGGGAAACATGGATTTAACGACAGATGTAATTAAAGTATTGAACTTATCAAATGCTGTACATAATGACAGACAGACTGTATGTCTGAATGCTACTTCCATATCGACTAGCTCTTCTGATAGAATTCAGAGTAACTGCATAAGTTTTAGAAAAGATAACAACTGTGAATATTTGAAAAAAGGTTTAATTTCAATTTTCTTTACTTATTGATACATATTCTTCTCTGGTTTCTATATCTATTAATTTTTCAGAGTATGTTAATAATGAACTCTTCGAATTGTTGTACAATACTATGAAAGGGAGAGTGCTTCTTAGACGATACAAAAAAGACAAGAGTCTTGATGTGAAATCGTTGAAAGATATCATTATTCATTCTTACATAGATAGTGAAACGATAACGTAAGTCATTTTGCTAGTATGATTTCTTTTTCATTGCATCAAATAGTTCTTTTTTAAAATTCTATCAGATAAGTTGATTATGTGCGTGTGAAATTTTTTGCATGGTATAATTGTGTGTATAAACTTATAGTTCTGTCATTGAAATTCTAACAGTTGTTGCATAATTATATTATGGTGAAATCTAAAGGCAAACAACAAATTACTTTTTTCAGAATAACGACAGCAGAATTTCTAAGGATAAAGGCGCAAATTCTTGAATTATTTGAGAGTGAAAAGGATTCTGTTGTATTTGAGGCACCGTACACAATTTCCAAGGAACACGTAGGGCCTCGAGGATATTTGTACAATCACTACAGAGTAGTTAGAATAAATTGTCGCTTAGCAGGTTTCATAGTTGGGAATGATGTCGAATTGGACTCCAATGAGCTTTCTCAGTTAGAAAACGTAGAATCAGGTTCGAGATATTATATAATATAATTTCAAAATCAATATTCTTTAGTAAAAATCATTGAAAATAATGATTCCAAAATGGAAATTTCAGACTTATCTCAGTTCAACTGTTTGACTGATACAAATAGACTATTATACAATGATGTAGATATTATCAAACAGTGGAGCAACAGTTTTTCTCAGCGTATGGATCTTTTACTGAATGAAGGGAAGAAGAAACCTATTTTACAAGAGCAGTACTTTAATAGTTTTCCTTGTTTGACTGGACCTTTGGCAATAGTCTTGGTAAGTTTCCATAAAGAATTCACATTTCTATAACTATATTATATATAATATAATATAACAATTTATTTTTAATTAGCTCGAAGAGGATTTCAAAAACTATATTCTACAAGTTATTGAAAATACAACAATAACTTTGGATAGGACATTAGATTACAATTCATTGTTCGTTACTGTTTGGCGAGAATTTGCTTCAAAAATTGTGAAACATCTGAAAAGTAACAGATGTGATGAGATCAAATTATTTTTATCTGATAATGAAGAATTGGTGAAATCTGGTTAGTTCTCCTTTACTACTTGAAAAGTACCATGTTCATTAATTTTTGAGATGATTAATAGAATCCATTTTTATTAGGTGACCATGATAGCATACTAGCCTTATTTCTGATATCATTCAGTCCCAAGGTTCCAAAGAAAATAAAAATTGACAATAAGTCGAAGATTTTCACTAAACAGGAGATTTCTAAATGTTTTATTCTTCACGTTGAGGTAATAGACTTTGATACTTGAAATTTTTCTTTATTTGTTGATGAAAGATAATAGTTCTATATTTTATTTGAAAAAAAAATATCATTGCTATTTCAGGACTCTAGAGAAAAGAAACAAAAACAGTCTACGCATGAATTGTGGCTTAAGACCCTTGGCCTGACAGTCCACCCATATCTGGTTTTTTGCGGACAGTTACCAAACGTCGAAGCTAGTTTACATTTCAACTCAAATCAATATACTTATAACGACCCGCTAAGTGCTGTAGAAGCTTGTTACAAATGCTTAACAGCATTACGGAGTTTTCCTATTGTTACAGAATTTGCATAGTCGACAATTGATACAGTTGTTTATAAATTACAGCCGTATAAGACTGTTAATATTAACAACTTTGTTCAACAAGTAAAGAGTGTTTCTTTGGATGCTAGTGGTGCAGAGGCTAGTAGAATAGATTAAGATTAAATTTCAATTTGAATTTATTCTGTTGTAAATGGCTTTAATATTGAATATTGAAACGAGGTTTGAACTAGTGTTATTTGTATATTGTTGTATTCTATTGTAGAGTGATTGTCCTGTTGATCAGGAACTTCTCATTAAGAGACACTGAACTGCTTACTTGAGACTGATTACACTGTATTTATTTTGATTAAAAAGTTTGAATATGGATTACTTAGTCATTATTAATTATGTATTAACATTCCTACTAAAATTGTACGCTGATCCTGGCTTACCCAGGAATATTGTAGATTCACTAGTTTTTTTTATTAACAATTTTCTATGTAAAATCTTCGTGCCTTCACTAAAGAGAGACATTTTGAATATTCTAAAAGAAGAAAACATTTCTCAAGCTACACTCGAAAAATTGGAAAATTGCTTTGCTCAACATAGTTCTATTGTCGATGAAATAGATAGCGAGAGTAAACGTTTCACAATTTTTAAAAAAAAAGTTCTTTTACAATCAGAAGAGTTTAAAATAGGTACAACTTTCACATCGAAAATTGTGGACAATAAATCTGTATTTGTACCTCAGAATCTTGTTGGAAGATGTATACCTCTAAAAAATAGTTTGAAGTTATTTTTACAGATTCCGGGTATTTATGATAAAATAATCAGTCACGTACAAAAATTGCGTTCAGAAACACATATCATCTCAAATATTCTCCAAGCAAATCTCTGGCAATCCAAATATAGTACTTCTTCTACAGAAGAGACAGTTTTACCTCTTTACATTTTTAGCGATGATTTGGAATGTGGGAACCCTTTAGGAACCCATGCTGGAGTTAATAAATTCACAGCTATTTACGCCATGATAGCTTGTTTACCATCGCATATGTCAGTATTGTTGGATTGTATAATATTTTATGGCCTTTTCCGCTCGTCTGATAAGAAAAATTAGTAACAAAGAAGCATTCAAAACTTTGATAAATGAGTTGCATTTTCTGAGTCGTATTGGAATAATAATTAATGTAGGAGGAGTGATGAAAACTGTGAAATTCAAATTAATTCTCTGTCTGGGAGATAATTTAGGATTAAATTCAATGTTTGGGTTTAATGAATCATTTGTGGGCCATTATTATTGCAGAATTTGTAAATGTTCAAAACAAGAAGCTTCTCTGTTGTGCGTTGAAGATAAATGTAAATTACGAACGTGAACAAATTATGCAGAAGACTTGCAAGCCGGTGACGCTTCTAAAACAGGAATCAAAGAAGAGTGTGTTTTCAACCGTGTAGATGATTTTCATATTACTGAAAATGTTACAGTTGACCTAATGCATGATTTTTTGGAGGGAGTTTGCATGTTTGTTATGAATCGATTGATAAATACATTCATTTTTAAAAAACAATACTTTACATTACAGTTACTGAATGCAAGAGTAGCAGCTTTTGATTATGGTTTTACCAAAACATTGATCAAACCTCCGAAAATCACTCCTGATCGTATATTGAACCATACAGATTTGAAAATGTCAGCTTCTGAAACGTTATGTTTTATTCGTTATTTCGGTCTAATCATTGCCGATCTCATTCCCGACGATGATGATTACTATAAGCTATATTCTTATTTGAGAAGAATTTTAGATATATTGCTTTCTCCGCGATTTATTAGATCTGATGTTACAACTTTAACTAACTTAATTGAAAAACTGAATACCTTGTATATAAAAAAGTATGCCCCACTTAAGCCTAAAATGCATTTCTTAACACACTATCCTTCAATTTTACTTAATAATGGACCCGTGATCAATTTTTGGACCATGCGATTCGAATCAAATCATCAACCCATTAAATCGGTAGCAGAATCAACTAAAAATTCGATGAATTTATTGAAAACTATTTCAACTAAGATGTCTTTAAAAATGTTATATACGGCAAACTCAATGGATTTTTCTCAATCTGTAGTGTTTGGTCCTATTGATACAAGTTGCGAGCGAAAACCATATTTTTTTGATCCAATAAAAAATAGTTCGTATATATGTTATAAACAGCTGAAATTCGATAATGTTTTCTTTAAAGTTGGAATGTTTCTGGTACTAGGGTTCTTAGACCACTGTGAAGCTGAATTTGGTGAGATCTTACAGATAATTTCTGTTCAAGAAGATGTGTTTTTTCATTTCCATATCTTTCAAGAACTATATTTTGATTCGCATTGTCACGCTAATGTGGTGGAAGATTCCAAAATACAGAAATTAGTTAATATAACTGATTTACCTGACATCGCTCCCGTATTATCTGTTAAAAAAAGGAATGAGCATTTTATTTCTACACGATATGGATTATAAGTGTAAAGATAATTCTACTATGTATATGTAAAGTAAATCAATGTATTTCACCCAATCGCATGTAATATTAATGTATTAATAAACTTGTATTAGTCAATTGACTGTTTTCAGAAATCCTTTCATCACAAAAAATTATTAGTATACTTTCATCAAAGATGTATATTTTATAAAAATTTAGAATCCAAACTATGAGATTATAGAGTTTAATATACAGTAATATCAAGCATTATCCAACTAGTATGGTTATCCAACAATAGAATGAATATTTTTCAAATTACACTTAATTTTTGTAGTTACTAATGTTAAGATGAAAAATAACTCGAATCACAAATTTATGTCAAGTACTAATACATATGCTTCCATATTCTTTCTACAATGATCCTGATAATTTCACAGATTCTAAAAACCGTTTTGAAATTCGATATTAAATTACTATTGCAATTGGAATAAAAAGATATTCTGGTGGATGCATTTCAGATTTTAGAGTATTAAACCTTTCTAAAGAAAGGTACAACTCTCTGACGAGTAAAGAGTGGTTCTATGAAGGCATATATCAGGTGGCGCGTCAGCGCCACCGACGACAAGTATGCGCAGCAAGCGCACGAGGGGACGCGACTAGCCATTATATACAGCCCAATTTCGTGTTCAACCTCACTTTTTTAATTATTTTTCTTTTATCGCTGTCCCGCAGTCTTGCAACAGTTATAAGCAAGAACTACGGTCACTTACGATTACTTTTGTCAGAAAAGTTTCATCGAAATAGCTTTCATTATATTTGAGAATAGAAGTTCAAATTCACTAGCAGACGAAGTGCCCACGAGCTCCTTAAAAATTCTTCCACACTTCCACATGTGACGTATATTACGTCCGACTGGTTCACAGCCCAGCGCAAGCAGAGATGAGTAAGTCACTCCTCAGCGTAGCGTATATTACGTCCAACATACATATATATATATAGATTGATGCAACTGAACTGCTACTGCACTGCGCCCGACTGCGCATGCACGCTCTCGAGTGAGCTCAGCTGTGAACAGTGAGATGAGATCTGCTCGATTAAAATCATCAGTATATATTATCTCCCCCGTCTACCACCTACGTCACCTGAATATTGTTGGGCAAACTTGAAGATTGGCAAAAAAAGTTGCATCTCAGTTAGGTGCTGACTCGTATCTCTTCATTCAGAAATGGATGAAGAGATACGAGTTCTTCAAAGAGTAAACGGTATGTATGTTAAAAGTTCATTAACTCAGATAAATTTTTTCTTGTTAAATGTTGGTTGGATATACTTAAAATCATGTTTACAGACAGATGAAGATGCTTATCATCATTACATTTTTTGGTTGTGCCATTAGAAGAATGAATAAAAGGATTGAAAGAAAATCTAAGAACAACAGACGATGAATTACAGGAATACAAAGAAAAAGAGGAACAGTTGCACAACAAGCAGTTTAACACATATATGGGGCGTTCTTCGTCAGCTCTCCGAAGCCGGCGCGCGGACGCTAAAACCTCACATTTTCGACGCTTGTTTTCGACTCTATATGACCCATATCTAAATAATGTTGGATATGCTATCAATGTAGTTTTTTCTCAGCTTTCCGATGGTGAATTTAGTTTTCCAAATTTTTCACATTTTCACAAAAAAAAAACATAAAACAGGCCATATCTCAAAAACCTATTTTTTTAAATTTTTTTAAGTAGTCTAGATCGAAAGCTGAGGTTTTTCTACGTTGATATGGACCTTCTGGAAACCTACTTTTTTTTTGTATTCGAGTAATTGAGTAGCAAACATGAGAAAATGCGTCGCGTCGGGCCGGGTCGCGCCGTGCCGCGCCGCGCCGCGCTGCCTCCACGCGCTCCAGCTCAAGTCTTCTGCTTACAAGAGTGCCGAAATCGGAATATATTCAATATCCATACAAGTCTCTATCTGTTGGATAAACTACTATCTAGCGTAGATTATGTACTCATTTGGTTTATGGACTGAGATATGGACATTATTTCATTTCACATTCTTTGACCTTCGTTTTGGCTTTGATATTGAAGACTTTGCCATACTATGTTTCAACTGAACTACTTTTTCAGTTCGTTTTAATCTAGGAAAAATTTCATATTCCTCAGCAGATGAAATTTTTTTGACCATCAGTCTGTCATTGGAAGTTGGTATGAACGCATGAAATTGCAGAGTACCTTGTATAGCAAAACACTTATCAAATCTTTCTTTCAATTTCAGTTTAGCTTGCTCATAATCTTCTTTCTTACTATAAAATACCATGGTTTCTTTACAGTAATTTCTTGCCCATTCAAATAAACCTTCTGCGGTTAAAATATGATTATTTGCAGAGCGTTGTAAACTTGCTCGTCTAGCACCTCGTTTCACATTAGCTCCAATTCCATCGCATGCTCCCTTCCCATGTGCGGTCGCAAAAAAATGCCATTCCGCGGGAATGCCAAAATCTTTCTTATGATTAATAAGATTAGAGAAACTTTTTTGATTTTTGAAGTGTTGACCCGCTCCATCGGTACTATAATAAATTTTCTTTGGTTTGTATTCTTTCTTCAGATAATTTATGATTATTTCTTGGTATACATAAACTGCAATAGTGTCATGAGATAAATTATCCGAAATAATAGCCAAACTTTTGTGTTTAAGTTCATTGTTTCTCTGAAAGTAGATAACTACTGTGAAAATTGTTGCCTGATTATTATTCCAGTGGAAAGATTGAGCTGAATTCTGTACAACAAAAGCATAATTTTCAGCAAAATCAAAACAAACTAAGAATTCTCCTTCTAACAATTTTTTTTTCAAATCATGAATGAATACAGACTGTTTTCTGGCAAAAAAGTCGTGAGTTTTCAATTTCATTAATTTGTCACCCAGCAAGTTCAGATATTCATATGTGTCGACAGATTGTGTGACAATTGAGCAACGATCAGTTTGCATCCACGTTTCAAATTTCACATTGTGAATATTATTATCATTAAAACTTTGGAGTAAGATCTCTTTAAGCACAGCTGTATTCGGACAATCCAAACAGTCCCCTAAGAAACACGCGTCCAATGGTTTGGCACATACAATTGCATTAATGCAGTCATGATAATTTTTTAATGGAAAGCGTGTGTTTTTTGTCAAGTGTTCCAATTCTACACCACTCAACATAAGTTTTACGTTTTCATGATGAACGCATACACAAACGTTATGCGTTCCACTACTACCTGCTAGAATACAATGGGGAGGTTTGAGCTGTGTGAATTTATTGTACCCTATTATAACATTCTCATACTCTTTCTTGAACTGAGCATAGAGTTCTAATAAGTTACATAGCAACAATCGCTTCTGTACATGAACTCGCTCATCATTATCATTTTTGACCGATAAGAAATCTTTCATCCCAGGCATCAATCGACTATTATCGTCGCGTTCATAGAAACTTTTAACTAAAGATACTGTTTCATCAGGTATTACTTTGCCTTTCTTTGCAATAGGTGATGTTAGAATACCATTTTCAGCCATTAGTTTTTGAGCTTTTCTTGCTTCCCATTCTGAGCAAGAAAACTCTCTTTGAAGCTGATCACGACTCCAATATTTTGGTGTAAGAGTGAGCAATAAAATTCTTTCCTGTTTGTTCTGGGTCTCTCGAAATTTTTCTTTTATTTGCTCGAGGACAGTTACACCTGCTCTATGATACTCATCAGTGCAGTTTTCTCGACACGGTTTATATTTCTTACTGACTGGAGAGAACGGATCATTTGTACTATTTTCTTTCTTCAAAGATGAGGATAATTCTAACCTACATTTCAAGCAAATTTTCGCATTTGCAGGTATTGATGGATATGTGTCTGCAAATGATAGGGGAAACTTGACTAAATTTTTTTTTACAGTGTGATTCGGTTTCTGAAAGGGATTGGCACATTTCAGAAATTGAACTCCAACCATCTTGTTTCAATATTGAAACGTTAAACGTTCAATAGGGACAGATTAATGGATAGAGAATGTTAGTTTTGAACAATCTCTTATTGAATCTCGATATATTGTTAAGCAGAATCAAATAAGAATTTTTTCAGTTATAAAGATATGAATTTGGCGTTTGTAACGGATGACTTTATAGCTTTCACCGGACGAATTCAGTAGCAGGTATGAGAAAAATGGTATCCCTCTGGCGGACACATTGAGAGATAGTCCTTTATTCAACAGACACAAATTACTTAGTATGGATATTTAATCGAGCGCGTGGAGGCAGCGCGGCGCGGCGCGGCCCGGCCCGGCCCGACGCGACGCATTTTCTCATGTTTGCTACTCAATTACTCGAATACAAAAAAAAAGTAGGTTTCCAGAAGGTCCATATCAACGTAAAAAAACCTCAGCTTTCGATCTAGACTACTTAAAAAAATTTAAAAAAAATAGGTTTTTGAGATATGGCCTGTTTTATGTTTTTTTTCTGTGAAAATGTAAAAAATTTGGAAAACTAAATTCACCATCGGAAAGCTGAGAAAAAACTACATTGATAGCATATCCAACATTATTTAGATATGGGTCATATAGAGTCGAAAACAAGCGTCGAAAATGTGAGGTTTTAGCGTCCGCGCGCCGGCTTCGGAGAGCTGACGAAGAACGCCCCATATGTGTGTTTCATGACCAACAGAAAAATTGTAGACATTGCAGTCAAATCTTCTGTCAGTCGTGCCTGAATAATATTGTAAAAGTGGACCAAAGCGAAAGCCATCAAGACTTGTAATGTTTGTCACACGTTGCTGGTGCAAGAAACAGCTCCATATTTTAGCTGATTACAAAATACGAAGAACCCTCAATGTGATTATCTATCTTAGATTACACAATCAGTGCAATACCAATTCAGAAAGAATTGACAGTATACCGGTATGAAAAAGTTCTTACAAAAATGACTTTTCAAGTATTTTTCATTAATGATTTTATTCGTTAACTAAATCTTATTATCCAATGTGATGTGCTAAGGGGTTACAGGCTGCTATGAGGTACATAGTTCAAAAATTTTCCCAACCTGTACAAATTTGTGAAAATTTGGATGAAAAAAGAGTATATCTGTAACTAGATAGAAGTATAAAAAAAGAAGAACTTGATAGTGTATAAAAGTAAATGTCAACCCTGGTTACATTTAACAGAGTCAAGTGCTTAAAGAGGGTAATTGTCAAGCATTTGTAAATATGAGACTGTACTAAATTAAGTTAAGTGGCGTTTGAAAAATTAAAGCTTTTGAATGTACATACTCTGATTTAATTGAATTATAAACACATAAAAATGTCAGTGCAGATCAATTTGACAATGTCAAGATAAGAAAGTACTGAAATCACAAATCCATGTCAAGTACTCAACTAATATACTTTTGTAGAAGTCTAGTAGGAAAATTATAAATGGTTGAAATGAAATAAAATACTCCTAGATCAATTTTCTTTTTCATAAGAAAAAATGGACCTTTGAAAAAGGTATACGTGGACGACAAGTATGCTCCGTATCCTTTGGTTCGTTGTTAGATAAACTTTTGTTCTACTCAATTTCTTCGAGTAAAAAGAAATTTGAAAACTGCTCTAATTTCAGTCACTTCAAATGCATGTCAGTTAGTATTCACAGAAGTTGAAGCCTTCTTTCTACCTCATGTTTCTCTGTTACGAATTTCGAACTAATAACCTCAATATCAAATACAGTAATATGAAATCCAATTATACATAACAGTTTATTTTGTCAATGGTGATACAAGAAAGCACTGAAATCTAGCATCAAATGCCAAGTATCCAACTAGTACGATTATCCGTCCGACTACACAATGAATATTCTTTCAATGTACACTCAATCCTTGCCACCATTGTTGAAAATGTCAATGCAGATCAATTTGACAATGTTAAGATAAGAAAGTACTGAAATCACAAATCCATGTCAAGTACTCAACTCATATACTTTTGTAGAGATTCAGTATCAAAATTATAAATAGTTTAAATGGAATGAAATACTCCATATTCAAAGAAAATGTTTTTTCACCATTTTTTCTCGCGCTACTCACAAGATACTTACAATAGTTACGTGCTAAGTTATGTTGACGCGCATCTCTCGTGTGGATAACTTCGGTACACGCACGTTTAAAATATGGATAAATTTCAAGCCACTCATTTCCAATAGAAAACTATGTGAATTATTTTTCAAGACCCATCAACCCACCGCGAGACAGACAGATATGAAGAGTGAGCTGAAATGCTCAATAAAAGTGTAGAGAAATCAGTTGAAAAGTACTGTGATTCAAAGATGACAAATCTGACTAATATCCAAACATAAAATAGGTTGGATCTATTTTTTAAATTTTCAGACAGGACTTGTACCGATTATTTCTTATCTCTAAGTCACAAATATATTCACCAGAAAAATCAATCTAGTTTATCATCTCAAAGTCAAATTTTGCTATAGTAGTATAAACATTATTTTACTAGAATTTCAAATATCAATGAAAACTACATGAAACTTTTAAATCTTAATTTTTAGTGAATGTATAATTCTACAACATGACATTATCTTTATTCGTTCATCAAAATTAATTTATTGTTTCATTTCTTTTTTTTATTATTTTCAGTCAATGGAATAAACAAATACATACTTGCCACGAGCCCGTTGTTTTATAGTTTCTTGATGGGTAATGTAATTTTTCCTTTTTATCTTACATATCTGTATTTTAACAAAAGTGGACTCTCGGTCCTTAAATTATCATTTATCTATATATGTATATATTTATCTAGCTTGGATTCTGAAGTTTTCGATTCTGGAATACATTTGCAAAATTATATCATGATTTGTTTTATTGACCGATGTTTTGAAAATGAAATTAGCTGTAAACAATAACTATAATCTAATTTCTCATGTCTGGTATAGTATTTTACTTTTATAGCTTGGATTCTGAAGTTTTCGATTCTGGTGTTATGGCCCGGCCGTGCCCCGCCCAGAATTTTCGAAATTTTAGATTGACACGAGTCGCATCGCACATTTGCGATGCGCATTTTCCCACATGCTACCCGAGTTGCGCCGAGAAGCGACTTTAGAATTAAGTAGGTGTGTGTGAGTATGAGAATGCGCTGAGTGCGACGCATCCATGCGGCGGATGGCGAATCGCACGTAGCACATGAAGATCTTATGGACAGCTTGCAATTTTGCGCAGCTGCCCAACATTGAACGGATGGATGTCGGCTATAAGATATTCTCTTATCAGCCTGTGCGAAGCCACGAGCAGCCAGCGGGCGCTCGTGCGGGAATATTATTTTATAAGTACGAGTTGCACACGGCAACTGCGCAGCTCCCAGTTCTTAAGAAACGGCCATAGGATATTTTCTTATCGGCACGTATAAGTTGACGAGTAGCCAGCGGGCACTCGAGCGAGAGCGACAAATAAATATATAATCAAATATGATTAGCATGCAATGCAAATGAATTATGCGCTATAGAATTAAGGACTGATCCGGCCGGATCAGAATACGTTATATTTGTATGCCATGAACGAGAGCGAATCGATTGTTTATTAACCGGTTAATAATTTAATGACGCACATATGCATGTATCAATATTGTAAGGCGCCTTATATACATATAATAATAATCGAATGAGCGACCGTATGCATTGCAGCGCATGAATAGTTTGTAATGAAGCGAGCGCGCTTCATGGTTATAAGTATTCGCGCGTGCAAACGGGAAGAAGACGCTGAGCCACGCGCGCTTGTTATCACTCCGCGAGGGAGAGGTAATTCTCGCGAAGTGCAACGGCGCTTCTCCACCGTTTCGCGCCCGCGCCTCGCGCCCCGAGAGCGCATCTTGACGTGACGTCACGGCGCATATAAAAGATGCGGCCGCGGCGGGCACGAGCGAGTTGATCCGCGATAATCACGGATGCCACACGGGTGGCCGGACATGGAGCACGCGAGCGGCGCAGCTCTCCCGCGAACGCGTAGCATAATCACATCTACTCCAGAAGATCAAGTTTTGTATTGAGATCCAACCACGCGAGATCAATCATTTAGTTGTAGATTTAAGATCAAAGAATAAATAAGTTTAGTGCTAGTGCACATGAAGAGGGTTTGATTAACAACACCATTCCCACCCCACACTCCATCCAGAGCCAGCACGAATATACGGCCCAGCGCGCCGCGGACTTCTCGGCTGCCACGCTGCCAAGCTCCAGCAGGGAACAACACAGCGCCGGACGGAGTAGGGAATATGTAAGTGGCCGAGCGGCCTTGCACATAAACCGGGATCGCGACACCTCACAGCGGATAATATTCCCGCAGAAATAGGGGTATTTCGCCCAACCGCCCCTCTAAATAACGGCCGGGCCTTAACAATGGTGACAGCTTCGGGGATATTGTTTGTGTGAGAAAACGCGAATACGGGAGATTTCGAAGTAAGATCAAGGGGTTTCAAGCGACTGTTTGAGACGCGGAAATGGAGGCAAGAATCGATGAAGTACGCGCGAGCATTAACATGTTGCAATTAAGCGTAGAAATCGATGCAGAGCGCATTGACAGAATGGTCAGTGAAATTCTCGCGCGCGAATTACGTGAAAAATCAAGGAGTGACGCCTCCACTCAAACTAATGAATCCGAGTTTACGAAAAAAACAGGTCAAGAACCGGCTTTACGGACCAACAGGAAGCGCAAACGATCGGAAGAATTAATTTGTTTTTACTGCAACAAACAAGGGCATTTCATCCGCAAGTGCCGTAAGCGCAATTATGTCGAGAGGGACAGATCCGCAAGCGACAAGGTAGCACCGACTTGCTGGCTTTCCGATTAAGAAAATCACGCAATGACTGTGACGGGCGAGAAGGTGTCGAAAACGAGTAGCGCTGGCTGGCCGAATTTCTTGATTCAAATCAACGAAGTTTCAGCTCTGCACGTTCTGGATATCCTTTTTTGTTCAACACACATACCAAAGTTCGCGGTTTAACAATGAGCGGTACTAACAAATTAGTTAAAATTTAGCGAAACAGGAGAAAGCGCGAAGATCAGGTGATCGTTCATCACATACAAAGTTAAGAAATAGCAAATGTGCTGTAAAAAAAAAAGGTTAGGGTACTGCGCGCCACAGTATCAGGTTGTACGTTAGCCAAACGGAACAAAAACGTTCGAACACGAAACACGCATATTTCGATAACTGGCGAACTCGTACGGTTGAAACTTGCGAAGGTCCGGGGATAGGAGCGACAGGGTTCGACTCCTTGGTATGCGGCATTATGCATTTTTGAATTTTTCTATTTCGGCTTTCTATTTAAAATTAATCGTCGCAGTTAGTGTAGCGGTAGCACGCCTATCCCGAAACGATTGGAATTGTAAAAACCGCGAGAACGTGAGGGATTTCACTACAGGAATCGAAAAATACGCGTCTCGTGACACACTAGAAACGGGTAGATCGGATGATCTCTCGTTACACAAAGGGAAAGGAGGTAAACGAACCTATCTCCTAAGAACGGCAAACATGCTGTAAGGGTTTATCCCAAGGACCGGCTGATCATCGGATACACAGAGGACACACGGGACGCCGTCACTGTCGCTACGGATCAAGGGTCGCGAAATAACAATTTTCGTACCGAGTAAAAGGGAACGAGAAGGTTGGATAACCACTCGTCGCATGAAGGGGCAACGATCGAGATACGGGCAGGATGCATAACGGATTGACTCGATTTGTTGGAACAATTAAAAGGGAACCGGCGAAAACGGAATAATCATAGGACGCGCGGTATAATAATTTCAAAATTTATCAAGATTTGAACAGAGAAAATAATGTGACAATTCATGAGTTTATTTATGGGAACCAGCGACACGAAGGGACAATGGAACGCGCGGTAAAGTAAGGACAACGTTTGAAAATCGATTTAAACAAAATTATGAGCAAATTGGAAATATAAGAAAGGAACTTGAGGGTGGGGGTAAGCGAGTCACGAGACTCGCCACCGACACACGACATTAAGGTCACGATCGATCAGATTTCGATCTGATAAAAGCTTTCGCAAGTTATACAAAAAGGGACGGAAAATGAGCCTAGTTGCACGACAGGAAAATCGCAAATGGGTATCGACCAGGCCAAACGCCAAAAATCATTCGAATTTCAATCGTGTCATTCCGGAATAATTCCGAAAGCACGGATGAACTTCGAAATCTATCAAGGGGACAAAACAAACGTGACGGACGTACACTTATATACTAATAGAATATCGCGCAGGCCGCGATTTAGAGGGGGTCTCACGAAACCTCGGGAGCTTCCTAATGGAAATGCGGAAAAACGCGCATATGAATCGAGCTCCGGGATCTCGTGGGAACCACAACAATAATATAAGGGCGTTAGCAAATAACAATAAGCGCGCGGACTTGGTCCAAACTGAAGTAAAAACGCGAATGTTTGTAGAATGTAAGAAACAATTGTAGTACGGACGATATAAATTAGCTGTAAGGAACGCAAGTGTGTTGCAAAATTCTGCCGGAAATTCTTGTAATTTTGACAGGAACCGCTACGGAGCCGCATACGCGAGCGTAAACGCAGACAGAGAAGGAGCAGCTCAACCCACGAGCGATCCGACGTGCGTCGAACCGCTCCAAACTACAGACAGCTGCAGAGCACGCCGACGGTACAGCTGCGGCCCCGAAGAGAGGAGGCATACGCCGCCTGCGTCAGCGGCAACGATCCATCGATCTGCTTATCGTGAGCACGAGCTCCTCGCAACGAATATCAAGGGAATGAACCAATAACTGTAAAGTGGAATTAGACGACTCGCGGGTCGATGACAAGGGTTGAAGAAAAAATTATGTATTCACGAGTTTAAGGGGGATTGCCGAAGGAAACTTTTCTTTAAAAAAAAAATATATATTTGACACGAGTGCGAATGAATCTAATATTTAGAATAAGTCGAAGGAAAAAGGGGAGAGTACGTGGGAAAGAAGAAAGGAGGAAATGCATAATTAAGTTACATATATATATATATATATATATATATATTTATATTCCTTTATTTTTCTTCCATAATAATAATTGGACTGGGCGAGCGCACATGCGCGCCAAATCAAGGGTGAGCACTCGAACTACAGCTCACGAACGAGGCGCGATCATCATCGCTCTCGTTCTCGCTGGGCTCCACCAGGGAGAGGTCCACCGGCTCGAACTCACGGGAAGAACCCTCGGCGCCGACCGCAGTGGAAACGGAGTCGTCAGCCACGGCACCGTCCGATTCGCGGAGCGTGACGCCAGTAACGGCAGCCACGGCAGCATCAGTGAGAACATCGGCAACTTCGGCGGCCTCGCTCTCGGAAACGGCGACGGTAGCGACCTCCGGAGCGACCTCCACAACGGTCACGACGGACGAGGCAGGCGAGCACGACCGAGTTTCCTCGCCTCCAGGAGGAACAGCATCGGGCGGGCCTCGCGCGGTACAGCTCCGCAGGTGCGAGCCGCGACTTCCATAGGCCACCATCTGGCCGCACGCACGATGAGGGGTCTCGCAACGAGCAGACGTTAGCGTGCTCGGAGTAGGCTGAGCGCAGCGTCGCTCGTCCGCAGGATGGGTGGAGCACCCATTCCAGCTGCTTGGTCTCACGAGCTGGAGTAGCGTTCATGAGGCCTCGATCCAAAATACGGAGAGCGTCCGCCTCATAATAATAGCGGACGTACAGGAAGGTCACTCCATCATCCCTCGTGTGCGAATTATAACACACGATCGGCCCGTCGTTCGCCACCTGAACGAGGGCATCCCAGATAGGCATGGTTGGCGGGACAGACAGTCTGATCCGGCAGTGATCAAACTCTCCACGCGGCGCAACTGATCCTCGGAGCGGCGACGGCACTGACGAGCGCCATGGGTATTTACACCCAGAGCCGCGAGCCTTGCGCGAACGGCGTGACCGGCTCGATGAGCGACGCGGCTCACCTTCGGGCTCGACATTGGCCGACGCTTCATTGCGTTCCGCCGGAGCGTCAGCGGGAGCAGGAACTTCGGGCACCTCGGCCCTGACATGGTGGTCCGCCGGGCCAGCAAGCATCAACTCGCGGGAGATGCGAGAGGCGAGCAGCCAGGACCCCCACGCAACGTCGGCCTCACCTTTTGAGCCGAAGATGACTTCAATAGTCAGCGAGTCCGGCCGCAGATCCGAGATGATCACCTCGGCGGGCTCCAGCCAGGACGGGACCCGCAACGGGTAAAACGAGCAGCCGCTCGAGCTGACGCGCGCCACAATTTTAATGCAGCAAGGCGCAGCGGCCTCGCGGATAAGGGACACGTCCAGGAACATCTGAAAAAAAAGGACAAGAAAAGAGTTAGAATTGTCAACTCACGACGCGCCATGCAAGCGCGCGGTTACGAAGAGCCGCACAAAGCGGACGAGCCGATAGCTCTCCGCGCGGCGCCCGAGTTACGGAGTATGACGCGATAATATTCCCGCAGAAATAGGGGTATTTCGCCCAACCGCCCCTCTAAATAACGGTCGGGCCTTAACACTGGAATACATTTGCAAAATTATATCATGATTTGTTTTATTGACCGATGTTTTGAAAATGAAATTAGCTGTAAACAATAACTATAATCTAATTTCTCATGTCTGGTATAGTATTTTACTTTTATAGCTTGGATTCTAAAGTTTTCGATTCTGGAATACATTTGCAAAATTATATCATGATTTGTTTTATTGACCGATGTTTTGAAAATGAAATTAGCTGTAAACAATAACTATAATCTAATTTCTCATATCTGGTATAGTATTTTGAAATGAAATATAATATCTTGAAACGAATATTGAAATTCCGGAAATTGACCGAAATAAGTTTTGAAAGGATATATTGAGAAAGAATGAATGTAAATAAAAGTAAAGTATATATATGCCTTCATAGAACCACTCTTTACTCGTCAGAGAGTTGTACCTTTCTTTAGAAAGGTTTAATACTCTAAAATCTGAAATGTATCCACCAGAATATCTTTTTATTCCAATTGCAATAGTAATTTAATATCGAATTTCAAAACGGTTTTTAGAATCTGTGAAATTATCAGGATCATTGTAGAAAGAATATGGAAGCATATGTATTAGTACTTGACATAAATTTGTGATTCGAGTTATTTTTCATCTTAACATTAGTAACTACAAAAATTAAGTGTAATTTGAAAAATATTCATTCTATTGTTGGATAACCATACTAGTTGGATAATGCTTGATATTACTGTATATTAAACTCTATAATCTCATAGTTTGGATTCTAAATTTTTAAATAATTTGTGTTTGAAACACTTATACAACAACTATACTATATTATTTCGATTGGTCGATGTTTAGAAGAGAAAATTAGCTGTAAATAGTAACTATCATTATTTCTTGAAGTCTTAAAAATTCTACTAGAGAACCAGTGTGAACTTGCCAGAAAATGAATTGATCTCGATACTTTTATAGCTTGGATTCTGAACCCATGTTTTCAGAGAACCATTCTTTACTCGACAGGAATTTGTACCTTTCTTCAGAAAGGTTTGATACTCTCTAATCTGAAATGCGTTTACCAGAATATTATTTTATTTCAATTGCAGTATTTGTTATTTTATATATAATTTTAAAACGGATCTTAGGATCTGTGAAATCAACCAGGTCATTACAGAAAGCAAATGAAAGCATATATTAAGTGAGGATCAGTATGAACTTGCCAGGAAATGAATTGATCTCGATACTTTCACAGCTTGGGTTCTGAACCCATGTCTTCAGAGAACCATTCTCTACTCTCCAGAAATTTGTACCTTTGTTCAGAAAGGTCTGATACGCTTACGACTTAAATGCATTTACTAGAATACATAAAATAATAATAATAATTTATTTCAATGGTATTTATTTAATTCAATATAGAATTCTACAACCGATCTTAGAATATGTGATTTGTTATATCTTTCTTCAGGAGTATAAAGTAACTGTATATTTAAAGAGAATTATCAATGTAAACTTGCCAGGTCAAACATGAATTGATTTTTCTACTTTCATATGCTCAGATTTCGGTAGCTCTGGTATATAATGAATTTATGTATGTCTTTGAATATAGAATAGTACGTATAAAAAAATTATAATATAATCAACAAATGTTAGATAATTATTTAATATATAATTTCAAAACGAATCTTAGAATCTGTGAAATCAACCAGGTAATTGTTCTTTACTCGTCAGAGATTTGTACTTTTCTTCAAAAAGTTCTGGTACTCTTAAGACTGAAAGCATTCTTTACTCGTCAGAAATGTGTACCTTTCTTTGGAAAGGTTAGATATTCTCATATCGAAAAGACAATCAGCATAATATATCAATTGTATTGATTTCATAAAATTCCAAATTTGATGTCAGAATATGTTAATATGGACTATTAACGTTTTTATAGTTTGGATAGCTTAGAAATTCATTCATTCATTTATCCCAATATTACACAGATATGACAGTTCTAGAACTATTCTTTACTCGTCCAAGATTTGTACCTTGCTTCAGAAAGGTTTGGTACTCTTAAGACTGAAAGCATTTACTAGAAATCATCAAATAATAATTTATTTGAATTGTATTTATTTAATTCAAAATAGAATTCCAAAACGGATATTAGAATATGTGATTTCAACATTTTTCCAGGAAGGTTTTATACTCTTGAGACTGAAATGCATTCTTACTAGAATACATGATAATAATAATAATTTTAAGTATATCAAATTTTTAGAAATGTCACTGCAAGGAAAATTTATGTATGATTCAAAGGGTTTAAAATAAAACATTACGTGTCTTGAGTTATTTCCTTTGAAAATCTATTTTACTTAGAAACAATTTTATTCTATACTTTTTTCAAATCTATTTTATTTAGAATGAAGAATATATTTGATTATTCACTAAGAAGAAAAACAAATTAACAATTCATTAATTCTATTAGCTTCGCTTGATTTATTTTTCAAAATTACAAAATGATTTTTCTACAATTGTATTGAGAATTATCAAAAAGTTGAGTCATTTGTTTGCGCTAGAATTATTTGCCTTTGAAAATGACAGTGAAAAGTAAATTTAAAAAAATTAGAGCACACTGAATAAATCTATTTCATTTTAGTTTCAGTTCATACTGGTAGAACTTTTTATTTCAGTAATTTCATTCATTAAATTTGAGAATTTGGTATAAAGTGAAAAACAAATGAAGTTGTATCCGATGGAGAGGTTCCATTTTTACTGCATGTGAATTAGAGAATGATAATTCTTATCTTATGAAAAATGAGTATATTTTTTGACTCCCCTATACTATTTAACTGCAAAAAATACATGTCCCTACTAGAAAAAGTCACCTGATTAATCACATGATAAATCATGTGATTTATCATGTGATTTATCATGTGATTTATCAGGCCAAAACGTCATGTAGTTAAAAGTTAGAGTATTGAAAATTGGAATTAGAGAATGGTTTGATTGGGAAGAAACATACGCAATATATAATAGTATTTGAATAAATTTTATTTATATTTCACAGCAATTCCCTGCATACTTCATAACATCAACTTCTATAACTAATTAGTATGGCATGAAAGGTATCGACTTAAAACTAATTGAGTACAAATTAAAGAACAAACGTGGTTTCAGATCTAATAAATTAACAGATTTGGTAATGCGCAGATGAACATTTGATTGTCCACTTCTACTAAAATACAAATTGTCTTTATACTACTCGTTTTAATTATTTGGTCTTTTCTTTCGATATTCTGAACTAATTGAAATTGTTTACAGAAACTTCCAATTGAATACTGTAGTAGAACAATATTAATGTTAATAAACTGTACCCCAAGCCACAGTTGAAACACAAAAATATAATTGTATTGACACCTTCTCAGCATCAATTGTACAGATCTAAATCATATTCTAGAATACAATACTCTATAACATTTTGACCCGAGTTGACTAATTATTCTGGTTTGTACGTACGCATTGACATATAGGCTTTGATGTTGTAATTTTTTCAATCTTACTAGGAGAGTGCCCTTTGGGTCACCAAATGGCACCAAAATTTAAGGGGTCTCGCCTGATACTATCACCAGAGATCCCTGAAAGCCACAGGGTCTAATGCTCAGCCATTCTAGAGAAAAAAAGTAAAACATAACATGATTAGTTTTCCATTATTGGCGGTACAGGGCATAACATGGTATACGGTACCCCAATACATATCAATACTTGTCAACCACATATACCAATGAACTTTTCATTAATTAGATTCAAAACTGAACTCAAAAGCTACCCTGTCAAATTATCATCGGCTTATCCTGCTCTTTTGCTTTCTCAAAGAGAAAGCTTTGTAACGGGGTAAAAATCGACCCACCGAATCGGACTTCGGGACCTCGATTTTCGTAATCTACGGGTCGAAAAACATGGAAATCAAAAAATGTCTGTATGTATGTACGTACGTACGTGCACTTTTTTGTCCTACGATAACTCTCGAAGGAATAGTCCGATCGTCCTGAAATTTTGCACACAGGTTAGTCGCCGCAAAATCTCGGTCGAGTTCAATTTTCAGCCAATTCCGTTGTTTATTTCTCTAGCAACCGTTGCTAACGTGTTTTTGATAAAAGCTCCGAAAATCATCATCAATGCACGATGGGTCTCCAATTCTTTCGACGACGATCGATGAGAATCGATAAGACATTCATTTTGGAACAACCATTGTTTATTCTCCTAGCAACCGTTGCTATGGAGATACAAAATTCAGCTTCAGACTGACTTTTTTTGTCGTACGTTAATTTTCGAAGGAATGGTCCGATCGTCCTGAAATTTTGCACACAGGTCGGTCTCCGGCAGATGTGAACCGAGTTCGGTGTTCAGCAACATCCGTTGTTTGATTCCATGGCAACCGTTGCTAGCGTGTTTTCGATAAGTTCCCTTATAATTCATGATAAATGATCATTTGGGTTTGTATATTTATGGGATTCTATAACAATCAAAGAGACCTTGCCCGTATAAACCATTGTTGATGTCTCTAGCAACCGGTGTTTATATCGCTTGCAACCGTAACTAGGGAATGGGAAAAGTCAGTTGGAGGTTCACTTTTGGAACTGTTGATGACTAAGAAGTAAGAACATCGAAGCTCCGACATTTACCATAGCAACCGTTGTTTACGTCCTTAGCAACCGTTACTATGGAGTGTGAAAAGTCAGTTGGAGGTCCATTTTCGGAACTGTTGATGACTAAGAAGTAATAACGTCGAAGCTCCGACATTTAACATAGCAACCGTTGTTTACGTCCTTTGCAACCGTTACTATGGAGTGGGAAAAGTCAGTTTGAAGTCCATTTTTGGAACTGTTGGTGACTAAGAAGTGAGAACATCGAAGCTCCGACATTTACCATAGCAACCCTTGTTTACGTCCTTAGCAACCGTTACTATGGAGTGGGAAAAGTCAGTTAGAGGTCCATTTTCGGAACTGTTGACGACTAAGAAGTAAGAACACCGAAGCTCGGATATTTACCATAGCAACCGTTACTATGGAGTGGAGGAAATGAGTTAGAGGTTCATTTTGCTTTCTCAAAGAGTGGTGATTAATGCAAGTTGAGGTTCAATTGCAATACTTTGAGAAAGCATACTGCTGAGGCACTTGGCAGCGGTTTTTATAGGATATATGAGGGTCTCAACATGTTAACCAAGATATCGTGGGAAAACATGTTGAACCGCTTCCCACCCAACAAAACACGCATCCCACCCATGAATATATATCAGAATATATATTCTATAGTTATTTGAAGAAGGGAAGTACCTATAATATTACCTCATTCTTTTCTACAGTCCAGAACAGTTGAATTTTTGACGTCAAACAGTCATATCCATTCGAAACTGTATCTGGACATATACTAACTTCCTAGCTAAAATATCCTTATGGATGCGGATATTTCTCCAAGTCTATGGGATTATGGGCATATGAAACAGAAAAAATGTACCCACTTACCTAAAGTAACATGCGCTTCATTGATATGATGTTGCCATGTTATCCAACACTGCAAGTTTGTTGGGGATTAGTTTTTGCGCAAATCTGTCACTTCTACTTGAATCTCTATGGTCCACCAGCTTCCATTGAATTTGTTGCCTTCAGCACAGGAATGATGTTCTAGAGGATGAAAAATAACACTCCAAGCCACGTCCATTCATGATTGTACTCTTGAAGTACCTGAAAAAAAAAAACAAAGAATCATTTTCTTTAAATTGAGAGATTAAAAGTAGAAAAAATCTAGTTCAACTCATAGAGAAAGAGAGTTTAAGAGCTACGTCAATTTAATTTGAACAGAAAATAGAAACACAAAATTAAAGGTTAGGTTACATTATTTACTTATCTGATGATTGATGAAGTGATTGATCCTTTCTGCAGCAATCATCATTCCTGATCCAGTGGGAGAATTTTTCTCAACCCAAATTTTAGATAGAATTTTACTTTGCCAGCTCTATTCATAGTAGTATACAGTACACTACATAGCACTCACGAATACTCCATGGTATATCACTAGAGCCTCCCTGGTATATATAATATATATTCATCTAATTCAACCTGACTCATCCCGAAACAACAGGATAACTAGGCCATCTGTTGGCGCAACAAGTTATCACTGATTGTTGTGAGATGCCAGTGACCGCGGCTGTGATCAGTTGGAAATTCAAATACGGTGCACTACTGTATACTCCTATCAATAGAGATGAGAAAGTAAATAGGATCTACTAATCATGTTATGTTTTATTTTTTTCTCTAGAATGGCTGAGCATTAGACCCTGTGGCTTTCAGGGATCTCTGGTGTTAGTATCAGGCGAGACCCCTTAAATTTTGGTGCCATTTGGTGACCCAAAGGGCACTCTCCTAGTAAGATTGAAAAAATTACAACATCAAAGCCTATATGTCCAAGCGTACGTACAAACCAGAATAATTAGTCAACTTGGGTCAAAATGTTATAGAGTATTGTATTCTAGAATATGATTTAGATCTGTACAATTGATGCTGAGAAGGTGTCAATACAATTATATTTTTGTGTTTCAACTGTGGCTTGGGGTACAGTTTATTAACATTAATATTGTTCTACTACAGTATTCAATTGGAAGTTTCTGTAAACAATTTCAATTAGTTCAGAATATCGAAAGAAAAGACCAAATAATTAAAACGAGTAGTATAAAGACAATTTGTATTTTAGTAGAAGTGGACAATCAAATGTTCATCTGCGCATTACCAAATCTGTTAATTTATTAGATCTGAAACCACGTTTGTTCTTTAATTTGTACTCAATTAGTTTTAAGTCGATACCTTTCATGCCATACTAATTAGTTATAGAAGTTGACGTTATGAAGTATGCAGGGAATTGCTGTGAAATATAAATAAAATTTATTCAAATACTATTATATATTGCGTATGTTTCTTCCCAATCAAACCATTCTCTAATTCCAATTTTCAATACTCTAACATTTAACTACATGACGTTTTGGCCTGATAAATCACATGATAAATCACATGATTTATCATGTGATTAATCAGGTGACTTTTTCTAGTAGGGGTATCAATTATTCCTAAAGTCTTGAACTGCTCGAGACCTATTTTTTTTTTTTCAAATGTAAGAACTTCAAACAGAAGTCACAAAATACATTCTTACATACTAGTTTCTAGATGTCTGTATACGTCTAGTTCCAATGGAATCACAAAGTGTTGTTATAATGTAATAAAAGTGTCATAGCTATAAATTATAAAAAATTTATCTACCGTCTAGTATCTGTATAAATGGAAAATCTTTATATTTACCTATTTCCTGGCATATATTAGTTAACCTTGGGCCATTAAAGAATTTCACCTCTTTCGCTTTTAGCTAACTTTTAATGAGTATAAGATCCTCATCCGGGTGATCAAAATCAATGTTTGCTTAAAGAATTTCAATTTTTGCTTCAAGGATTTCACCTCTTTCAAACTGAACACATCGAATACAAAACTCTTAGCATGTCACAAAAATTATTCAAAGAATACTCAAACAAAATAGTGTAAGTCATATTTCAGTCTGCCAAGGTTTTCTCCACGAATACATTTCTGACTGTGATATATATTAGCGAAACCTAACTAACATGTGGGTTTGCACAAAGTTATCTTTATTATTACCAGATTTAACGAATGATATAACTATGCTAAAATTGTACATTTAAAATGTAGTACTTATTACATTTATGCATTAATAGCGTTCAGCGTGAAAATTACATGCGTAGTGTTCATTACATCAACACTATTTGACTAATTTAAATACAGTGTAAATGTAGTATCGTAATTAGACAAAATTACACTATCTAAAAATCTCATTCCAAAAAGATAACACTAAATGACTGACAGTGGTTCTTGACAAACTCATCAATGACCGTTTGGCTAACTGGAAAAAGAATCTCCTGATTGATTAGTACATTCAGTATCTGACTGAGCATTGTTTATGATCAAGTATAAAACTATAAAAATACTTGGCTCGCTGATGCAAAGAAAGCTAAAATCTCTAAGCATGGCAAGTTCACATGATATCATACAATTTATCAGATCTCTTTTAACCCTTATTGTATGTTTCTAAAAGCAAGTGGAGAAGAATATCTATACGAGTGACTATGGAATAGCAATCATCTGCAAGCTAGGCTACTGAGATCTTGTGTAAAATATAGAATCTTTAAATGCTCATTCAAAATATCCGAATGACTGAACTTTTTGCAACATGAGGGACACACATGAGAATTTTCATGTTCAAGTTTGAGATGACTTTTCTTTATATGTATACGTACAGTGTCTACATGCTTGTATGACTTATCACACTCTTGATGCAAACAGCAAAACATATTCAGGTCCTTGCACTTTTTGCAAATTTTACAGAAGTTGTTTGGCTCATTCTTCATCCCACATTGAGGGCAATAAGTCTAAATCAGATTATTCATTTCTATGAAAAGGAAATATGATTATATAATTATTCCAGTAGTGACTTGACTATATCCAGGGGCGCGCTAGCGCCCCCTCCTGGCGAGTAACGGCAGCTGGGGGCAGCGCAACCCTATTATACATTAAGTTTGGATCACGGATTTTTCAATTTTATAAAATAACACAGATACGCATCAGTTATGGATGTTATCTGGTAGAATATGATTTTTTATTTATTTTTTCCTAGTATCCAGCCCTATTCACCTCCTATAGCAGATACTTTTAATGTAATGAGTCTTGTCTGCTAGGTTAGAATGGCTAGAATGGAGCAAAAAAGATTATTTTTCAGTTCATAAGCCACCTCGACGGCGACGAACGATTTCGAGATATCTCGATTCTCGCATATATATAGGTATAGGCTACTGAGCTGCCGTAGAGACTCATCATGGCGTCTGCTATATATGTAGTATAAGCTGGTATAAGCATGGAGTGAAACGCGAACACATGCAACTCGGACGCGTTTATATATTATATATATTTTATATAAAAACGCGAGATCGCAAGTAGCGGACATAACCCGGGTCGTCTAGTGCTGCAAATGTGCCAGACGTCGACCGAGCTGTGTCTTTGATTTTCTATTGATTGGAATAGGCTAACCTCCAATCTGTATTAGGTAAGAATATTATTCAATAATTCGAAGTGAAAAATTAAGAATTACGCCGCAATCACGCGCACATAAGTATAAAGTTTTCTCAATATATGTGCACATGACTTAGCATCGTTCCCTTCATTAATTATATATTAATTAACAATCTCGTAGTAATAAGAAAAATTGGTTCTTTGCCCCACACAGCTACCATCTGTATACTTAGACTGTACGCGAGTGACAAGTACCTAATATTCTGCTGAGTTTTGATGCTGAAAGATGATTACGCCGGTCCATTTTGCAGGCAGAAGCTAACGTATATGAAAACTTCAAGCTCTCATAATCACCAACAAAGCACCTTTGTAAATTGATCATTTTAATGGAGAACAAAGCCTTAGTAAACTTTCAATCAGCAAACAACTAGCTGCCTGCAGGAAAAATATAGAGTTGGTAGAAGAAGAGCGTGATCCCCGATCAGCTTTTGTTAATTATTGTGTCTCAGTCGATGAATTTTGGTTGTAAGAAGAAAAATACGTGAGTGACCTAAGAATGTTCGAGGATATATTGCTAATGGCTAATATTCTTCCTGCCGTCATGGATATCAAAGAAGATCTGATCTGCATTGCTCATATCTCGATGATGGTCTCTACTATCGAGCAAGGCACAAAAGTCCACTATATGGAATATGGAAACACAGCCATGACAAGAGATGTAAGAAAAATTCCAGACAATCTCGCATCCATACCTCCTCTATCTCATAAGTGTTGTTTAGCCAAACCTGATGGGGTTGAACACTGGCCACATGGTGTTAACACGGAGTTTGAAATGATTGCTGACAGCGGTGCTACCGTTTTCCTCCTGGATGTACTTGGCAAAGATGAGACATGTGTCGTAAAGTTAACCCATGATATGAAGGGTTTGGCTCTGGAACTTCTAGAGAGATACGCCAAGATCACTCCACCAATCGATGAAGGCATTGATATTGATAATGCAAAGAATAATAAACAAAGATTGATGATGCAAAGAATAATATTGGAGAGGAGCGACCACCTCCCATAGGTGAAGAAAATTTACCGAATGTTAATATGGGCTGTATCAGTTATGTATGTTCACCATTGGAATTCTGGATACGCAAGCAGACCCAGTTCCCAATTTTGGATGATATTACTTTGAGAATGATTGACGCAGAGCTGTTTAAAGAAGTTGGCGATATTAAAGAAGGTGAACTCTTGGCAGCCAAATTCGATGAAGATCAACTGTGGTATAGCTAGTTTATTGCCATTGATATTTCCAACTGGATGCTCAGTGGCATCAGTGCCTTTGTATCTGATCCAGAGCAGCCTATCATTGGAACAGATACTCAATCTGAAAGGTATGATAACGATTCCACAGAGATTTCCTCAGATATCTCTAATGCGCTTTGTGAAACTCAAATTAATGTAGAACAAGAAACAACTGACTGAACAAAGTAGGGGCAACGAGACTGATATTGTTAACGAAGCCCAAGTAGATACTAATGAATTAATCAATGATTTGACAAACGTTCATGGAATGAAATATTTTTTAGGTAATAAGGAGGAAATAGTTCCAGGATAAATATGCTGAGGGTTCGCTGTTGGTGAAATTGAAAGATATCATTCAGTCAGTACATGGAGGAACAACCTATAACATTTGCACAACAGATTGTGTCCATGAGCTGGAAAATGTTCCCCACGGTCAGGCTCTCCCCCATCTACTACAAGTCACCTGGAATATTGGGCCAACCTACATTCAAAAATCGGAGTCCATTCATCAATCATGGTAGAAAATCATAATTTAATAATAATTTAAGGTTACTTATGCATAATTCAACTTCTGACACGTTTCAAATTTTTTTAGAGGAACAGTTGCACAACAAGCAGTTTAACATACATGTGTATGTTTCATGACCAAACAGCAAAATTGTCGACATTGCAGTCAAATCTTCTGTCAGTCGTGCCTGAATAATATTGTGACAAGTGTACCAAAGCAAAGGCCATCAAGAGTTTGTAATGTTTGTCACACGCTGCTGGTGCAAGAGACAGCTCCATATTTCAGCTGAGACCCTTCTTCAATTACAAAAAAACAAAGAACTCTCAATGTGATTATTTTTCTTAGATTATAGAATCAGTGCAATATCAATTCAGAAAGAATAGACAGTATACCGGTATGAAAGGGTTCTTACAAAAATAACTTTTCAAGTATTTTTCACTTGAATTAATAAGTGATTTTATTCATTAACTAAATCTTATTATCCAATGTGATGTGCTAAGAGGTTACAGGCTGCTATGAGGAACATAGTTCAAAAGTTTTTCCAACTTGTACAGTGAATGTTGTATCAAGTTTGTGAAAATTTGGATGAAAAAAGAGTATATCTGTAACTCGATAGAAGTATAAAAGTGATAGAACTCGATAGTGTATAAAAGTGAACGTTAACCCTGGTTACATTTAACAGACTCAAGTGATGAAAGAGAGTAATTGTCAAGTATTTGTAAATATGAGACTGTACTAATTAAAGTTAAATGTCGTTTGAAAAATTAAAGCTTTTGAATGTACATACTCTGATTTAATTGTACATAGAAAATTTTCAAATTTTACATTACAGTGTTAAATGTCATTTGAAAAATTAAAGCTTTTGAATATACATACTCTGATTTAATTGTACATAGAAAATTTTCAAATTTTACCATAAGTTTGTGGAAATTTGGATATGAAAAAAGAGTATATCTGTAACTCGATAGAAGTATAAAAGTGAACGTTAACCCTGGTTACATTTAACAGAGTCAAGTGATAAAAGAGAGTAATTGTCAAGTATTTGTAAATTTATCAGTTTTTTAAACATTTTATTTTGTGTTTATATATAATTAAATGATCTTAGAAACATTCTTCTCTCAATAGTGCAATTACTGTAAGATTTGATTCTATTACTAATTAGCTTTATATATGAGAGTATGAACTCATTTTCGAGTAACCGGCCAAGTACCATGGCTCGCCTGTAGATGGCGAGGCGTTGAGTCGCGCGTGTATAAGGTATAGCGCGGCGCTCTCTCGCAAGAGAGTCGGCGTTCTACCGTCTATATAAGGGAGCTTGGACATTGGATCAACTCGGGCCTTCGTGGTCAATCCCAGTCTCCAATTTGGTCATTCCATATTGGAGTACACTATTTTGAATAATATTTCGTGACACAGATGTATTATGGCCGGTAAACTATATAATTAAGACGGACCCAAGTCATACGTCAGAATCAGTTTGCCAATAAGCCTATCACGGGCAGAAAGTAAAGTTGGATCTACGAAACATATTGTTACCATTTTCAAGCCATGCGTTCGCTTCATAACCTTGATATTTTCACAGGTTCGAAGTTTCAATAAAATGAACAGCTTTCTACATTTCTGTATTTAAACATGCCCCGATGTAGGTAGCTCTGGTATCCATCTAATATATACCTCCCCTAAAACCATTCTTTATACGTGAACTCGTTGTACGTTTCTTTAAAGGTTCGCTACTCTTCCATCAGAAATATATTATCAAAGCAATATTGTTTTGTTTCAGTTGTATTTAGTATTCTAAAAAAAAAACCAAGAAGAAAAGTAAGAATACATTTTTTTCGATTCGAGGCTCATGTCTCTTACAATCACGTTATAAACAAATGGAATCCAGGGATATCAGGGAAGTCGATTCACTTTGGGTGCAAGTTGTTTAAATTATTATTGTATAAACATTGGATCTTGAAAAAAGAGAAAATAGGGGTATTTTATTCAAAAAAGCACGCAATCCCGCAATCAGTTTTCATCCCATGGTGATAGCGTAAGCATTGGCAGAAGCCACTTTTTCTCGGTTTCACTGAATTCCAATTGTTTATAACGCGATTGCCAGAAAAATAAGCCTCAAATCAAAAAAATGTTTTCCACGTTTTTTTCTTGGTTTTTCATCTAGAATCGATTGACACCATTGCTTTCTCGAATTTACGAATTTGGGTGCAATTTGTTTAAATAATTATTGTTTAAACAATTGGAAATGGAAAAAGAAAAAACACGGGTATTTTTTTTCAAAAAAGCACGTGATCCAATAATTAGTTTTATGATATCTCCGCTGGTTTGGACATGGGCCTTAATGGGTTAATATGGTCAAAAAATTATGCCAGTGCATCAGATAGCATAAGCAATTTTATTTTTCATAGTAAAAATTCACCTTCGAAAAAGATATACTTAACGACAAGTATATTCCTTATCCTGTGGTTCGTTGTTGGATAAATTTTCAATCAACTAAATGTTTTTAGGTAGAATTAATTATATTTCTTTGTAAATATAAAAATGCTTAAGCGACAAAATTTTTTTGAGAAGGTAAAAATTGCAAGATGTCTTTTAGTTATTTTTCTATTTAAATACATTTGAAATAATAATTAATGAATATGAAGCCTTCTTTCTGCTTCATGTTTCTTTGCTACGGATTTCAAACTGATTTATTTTTTTTTTTTAATATACAGTAATATCAAACATTATCCAACTAGTATGGTTATCCAACAATAGAATGAATATTTTTCAAATTACACTTAATTATTGTAGTTATACTAATGTTAAGATGGAAAATAACTCAAATCACAAATTTATGTCAAGTACTAATATAATTTTGAAGAGTTTAAGCTCAAAAATTATATAAATGGTGGAAATAAAATAAAATACACCATTTGCATTTTTATTTCTCATAGAAAAATATTTACCTTTGAAAAAGGTATACGTTGACGACAAGTAGGTTTCGTATCCCATAGTTCGTTGTTGAATAAATTCTTATGCGAATAAATTTTTTTATAGAAAAAGAAATATGAAAATGTCTGTTTGATCTTAGTCTATTCAAGTGTATGTAAGAAAATAATATGATTCGAATCGAATATATCATTTGAAAATATCACTTCAATAGACATTTTTACCAATACACTATCGTTATATATTCCAGTTCATTTTGTCAATTATGACCAAAGAAAGTAATGAAATCTAGAATCTGATGCCAAGTATTCAACTGGTGTGATTATCCTACCACCAAACAAATATTTTTGCAAATTACACTCACAATCAATTATATGTCAAGTAAAATCTATCAAATCTTGCTACATTTTGATCCTTGAATAAATTATTTTGCGGTAAAATACTTCAGTAAGTCGAATTCTCTGTTACGGATTTCGAACTAATAACCTTGAATATCAATTTGCTAATGTTAAGATAAGAAAGTACTGAAATCTCGAGCAATTTTTCTTCGTCATAGTAAAAAATGAACCTTCTAAAAGGTATACGTGGACGACAAGTATGTTCCGTATCCCTATAGTGCGTTGTTGAATAAATTCTTATGCTACGTAAATAGAAAATGACTTTGAAAATGACTGTTTAATCTCACTCCATCCAAATGCATGTAAAATAATAATATGATTCAAATCATATATGTGAAGACATACACAAATTCATTATTTACGAAGCACAAGAATAATCTTAGATTATCGGAGAACTCTTAAACTTGAATAATAATCAAAAATTATCAAATTAAGTATTATAAAACCTTTCTGGAGAAAAGTATAAGTTTCTGACGAGTAACGATAGGTTAACGGTACATACATTTGTTAATCATTGTTTATATATTATCGGGGGACTCTTAAACTTGAATAATTATCAAAAATTATCAAATTAAGTATTATAAAACCTTTCTGGAGAAAAGTATAAGTTTCTGACGAGTAACGATAGGTTAACGGTACATACATTTGTCAATTATCGTTGATATATTTAAATTTCGGTACTGGTTTTTTAATCAAATTTTCAATCGAATTTACGAAGCACATTTTTTCATACATACTATTCTATATTTAAAGACATACATTAATTCATCGTAAACCAGAACTACCCAAATCTAAGCATATGAAAGTGAAGAAATCAATTCATATATTTGTCCTGGCAAGTTCAAATAAATTTCACCCTTCTTGCTTATCACAATTACTTCTATAAATTCACGTATCATAAGAAGATGTATTTTGTAAATCATCTTAGATTATCGGGGGACTCTTGAACTTGAATAATTATCAAATTCAGTATTATAAAACCTTTCTGAAGAAAAGTATAAATTTCTGACGAGTAACGTAACAGTACATGCATTTGTTAATTATTTGTTTATTTTTTTACGTTTTGGTACTGGTTTTTTGATCAAATTTTCAGTAGAATTTGGGTTTTGTTGAAGATGTGTTTTGTAAATCATCTTAGATTATCGGGGGACTCTTAAACTTGAATAATTATCAAATTCAGTATTATAAAACCTTTCTGAAGAAAAGTATAAATTTCTGACGAGTAACGATAAGTTAACAGTACATACATTTGTTAATTATATTTTAATTTTTATTATATACTTACTATTCTATATTTAAAGACATACATGAATTCATTATATACCAGATCTACCGAAATCTGAGCATATGAAAGTAGAAAAATCCATTCATATTTGTCCTGGCAAGTTCACATTGATTCTCTTTATTCTATTGAAATATACAGTTATTTTCTACATTTTATTCTTTATGTCAAGACATAAATAAATTCATTATATACCAGAACTACCCAAATCTGAGCATATGAAAATAAAGAAATGAATTCATATATTGGTCCTGGCAAGTTCAAATATTTTCACCCTTTTTGTTTCTCACAATTACTTCTATAAGTTCACGAATCATGAGATGTGCTTTGTTTTTTATTCTTAATATTTAGGCGTTCATTCATTCTTCATTGTTCTTATGTCAAACTGTATTTTTTAATATACATAAATTCATTCATTATATACCAGAACTAACTAAATCTGAGATGAAAGTAGAAAAATCAATTTATATTTGTCCTGGCAAGTTCACATTGATTCTCTTTAAATATACAGGTTTTGTTTTGGTTTTCAAATTTTCCTCTTCGTTCAGCTGATAAACTCCTCTCAGATGCTAATTCAACAGTCAGCCTGCGATCCTTTGGAACCCCATCTGGTAATCTATCTTTCTTCTTTTTTGCAGCTGCTCTTTGCAGCTAAATCCATGATTTAATGAGCCACATTCTGTCGCCCAAGTCCTGTAAAGCTCTGTGAAGCCCACCGTCCGCGAGATTCTTCTCATCTCACCATGTGTCTCTCGATGTTCAACTTTTTCGAACATCGAGAGGAATCGCGACCCCGGGTGTTTCCGTGTTTTAATTACCTATTCAAACTCAAGATCCCAAAATGGTATATGTACTAGTTATATTTATTGTAGCTGATTTTCATCTCAAAACATTGGTAAATTAAGATTGAAAAAGGAAATTGCTGTTACGATTATAACAGCAATTAAAATATCTAGATCCTAAAATATCTACATTCGTATCTTATCATCACAAATAATTTGAATCAATATTTTCTTATACATCTGTTTTATATTAAATTATGATATTGTTAAAACAATTCGAGTGATAGTTCTAATTGATTAAGAGTAGATCTGAATATATTTCATCAAACTGTCAAGAAAAATTGAACTACTATTTTAAAATTGGAAATTTCAACACCTACTCTCAATTGAGCTTACAAAATAAAGAACGCATACATATTTTGATTCTACGCTATTCAATTTTCACAATGATTCTCCATTGCATTTCTAAGACATAGAAGACTTTCGAATAGCTTGAATGATTTACAGTTTGTTTATGTTTGACAACAAAAAATCAATCAGTGAGCCTTAACTGTACATACCTTCAAGCAAAGCATTTGACATTTTTTGGCCCTCTAGATCAGCCATATCTTATTTGTTATTTAAAGCATGAAGTCAATCTAATAACTTAACTGATGAGATTTGAATTTGTGGGTAACTTTTGGCGATCCACCTACTGCATATGGTCTTATGGAATTTTTCCTCTTCTCCTCAATTCACCTGCCAATATTTCCAATAAATTTCACAAATAGGCTTCATTTATCTGAAAATTGTCTGCAATCATCTATAGACAATTCATATTCAACTTCATTATTATGTAACTGTATATGAGCAAAAAAATAGTATCATGTTGCATATGCAAAAGCAAGTAGCTATTTTTTAAAAAATGCTAATGTACTCTCTACTATATTCTTATATATTTATAAAGTTCTATTCATGATAACTTGAAGATGATGCAGAAATAGTAGTTGCAGACATAAAGAAAAAGACAATCGATAAACATTGCAAAAATATATTACTAACCCAAAATTCAGTGACTGACTAGTGTAAACTGTATATATATATATATATATTAGCGAAACCTTCACGTTGATCATCATGGTTATTATTTGCTACAGGAATAATATGCCTGAGTATTGAAAGAGGGAACTCACCATAATAGCATTGACGATATCATTCTGATTATTTTTGAGTGCTTTGATTGCCTTCCCTCGAGATACGCTAGCTTGACTCATGACCAGATCAATGTCTTTATCTTCTACACTTGTTTCATCGACTTCATCTTCTGATTCTTCTTGTATTGGAGCAACCACCTAAAATAAAGAAGAGTTGGTATGAAATAGTTTCACTTCAATAATGAGCGCCTACTAACAAGTAAAACTTACTGTTGTGCTGCCACCAGTTTCAGCAGTTGAAATAACTGGAGGTTCTTTGAACTTCTCTGCTGCTGCTACTTGTGCTTGTTGACTGAGATCCTCAATCTGCATTCACAGAATATATAATTAAAATCAATTTGTTTTCGTAAATGGAAAAAAAAATTAAATAAAAGTCGAATCGGATGAGAGCAGTTCCAAGCAAAAATACAAATTGAATCATACAACATGATGAAGAAGCTCACCTTTGCTTCACCAAAAACAATATAAGTATCCGAAGCTGGATTTTTCAGTACATCTGGCTTGTTGATGACGGACAAGATATTTTTTGATTTTCTGATCATCACTCTGTTAACTCCTAGGACCTGCAATGGGAACAATAACAATTGACCAATGCTTTCAAGAAAGATATGCAGTAATATTCATATCTGAAAATGACTCACAGGCTTCAGACCAAGCTTGCTCATGAGTTTTCTGACTTTCTTCTCTCCTCGACTCTGTTTAGCCTTAGATACCGTATCAATGCCAGGTTAATTTGCTCCTGAGAATCCACTGCCTGTCGCTGCATCTTGTAATTCTGGAATTGTGTCGTCAGAATCTGAATCTGCTCCAGAGCCAGCTGCTGCTGCCTCATCCTTGGTTGGCTCTGATGTTGCAGCTTTGTCGAGTTCAGTTAGTTCTGGCATTTTGCTTGATCTACAAGATAAAATCGTCGCCTGGGGGGAAAAAGCAACGATCTCAGAAACGCGCTAAAGAAAGATCTATTTCGATTTAAGCGAAATAAAAAGATCTATTTCGAATTGAGCGAAATAAAAAGATCTATCTCAAATCGAGCGAAATAAAAAGATCTATCTCGAATCGAGCGGAATAAAAAGATCTATCTCGAATCGAGCGGAATAAAAAGATCTATTCCGAATCGAGCAGTATAGAAAGATCGTTTTCAAATCGACTTTTAAAGAAAGATCTAACTCAGATTTTACATTATAGAAAAATCTATCTCAGGTTTAATTTTATTTTGCGGCGTTTTTTTTTCGAGTTCGGAGTTGATGCGGTACGCGCGCACTTGAGTGCGATTGCTTATGTGCGTGTGTGTGTATGTAAATATGTGTGTATGTGTGTGTGTGTAAGGACACATTTGAATGTAATATGCCAAGTTAACTATTTACGTTAAACAGTTTTTGCCTCGATGGTTTCTCGTAGGAATTTGTATACATGTGTTTTCGAGGTCGCTGATAACGAATCCGGCCTCAAATTTTAAAA
>JAJGQD010000185.1:0-15342 GCA_020882685.1 Aphelinus atriplicis
CATATCTACACAAATTTCAAGAGATTGAAAAAAAATGAAGAGTCTGTTGAAAAATAAATAATCAAGAGCCATGAAAAATGAATTTCTGAATATGTGAAAATTAAAAATTCTAGTTCTCGAATCTTATCGCGTGCAAGCAGCAAATTTGAGAGCTCACGTGAGATCCCCTCGAGTATTTCATCTAAAAATTAGACTCGTTCGCGTTCAAAAATGCGTTTAAAAATCGCGTTTTAAAAATATTGAGAGCCGAAAAGGAAGGATTGATCGTTTAGTCCAAATAAAGTCTAATAAAAGTCGACTCGATACCTCCAGTATTACGAGCATTAAACAAAAGCAGCCAAAGTAAATTGCATAGAAATGCGCGTATCGAGCAAGCGATTTATCATTGAGTGAGCGCATTCGATTATTCGCGCTGGCTCCCATGACCCATGCATCAAGAGCAGTTTTTAATCGAGCCTAGAATCAAATATAAAGTATGAACTTTTTTCCGGGGTAGAGTCACTAAAAGAATTGAGATAAATAATGCCCAATACTGATTACAAAATGAAAAAATATACAACATATCCCGAAATCAATGATTTTATGTGCAGACTGTAATAATATACTGATTCTCATTCATCAATTAACTAAAACTCAGTGGGATTCATAGGTACAAATGAAAAGTTAACAATAATATGACTTCACATTATATAACATTTGCTTCAAAGTGTATGATGTGGTACTCACTGAGTAAGGAAAACATGTCTAACCCATAAAACAAGATTCGCTTGACGAAAAGCTTCACAGCTTACCTGCAACATGAAAAAAGAGAAAGATTGATCAAATTTCGATAGTATACTGCTGTTTAGCTAGATACCTAGGTCAGTGACAATGAAAAATAAAGATAACCTATTTTTAAAATCTATAAATTTTCACATTTTTAACAGATGTCAAAGCCTTGGGCTGGTGTAAGTGTATAACATTTAATATTAACCATTACAAATTGCCCATACTTGCAATATCTCAGACTTCTCAACTACATAAATTACGGTAAAAACAGGTGTTGTAGAAAAATATCCGATTTTTACCGGAATTTTAATGCATTGCAGATCATTTCAAAGTGCACCATTTCACTTTAAAAATGTCGAGTAGTCAATAAAATCGCAATTTTCTGTAGAGATAATAAAATCATATTGATCGATTCGAGACAGCTTAAAATCAACATATAGTTGAATATCAGAAAATATTATGTGAATCAAGCGCAGCTAGGATCATAAGGTTGCGCGTACCGAAATAGCCTAGATGCAAGTGAATGGAAGTCCAATGACCCTTGTTTCTATTGTCAGGTCTCAATAGTCGGGAAATATCATCATGATTGAATCACCAAACTGAGGTGAGTATTCTCTAAATAAACGAATGAAATATTACCCACCCGTTATCGAAGAATTCCCAAGCGGAACATGTGAAACAGCCAAAGTGTTATTGAGCTCATGCACGCTCCTTTCTGGCAATACTACTCTTACCAAATGCAAAGTCAATGTGTTTTGGTGCATTAGCTTTGCTTTGAATTGCTTAGTTAAGGTACACTAAGTAGCCCAGGAATCATTGTGATTCCAAATACAATCGTACAGCGTCACGCGAGTTTGATTTGTTGCACGCGACTCATTATTACTTCTGCCGTTGAACAGCCGGTGGGTTGGTTAAATAAACGTACTACTGGCGTGCCACTTGCATCTGCGAGATTGGCTTCTCTCCCGCTTTACGCCACGTAATTGTTATTGGTGGCGTTAACAAGCAGCTGATTCCCATTTGGGTCTCGGTTCAGACTCGACCACTTTGTGCCTATTGTACAACAGCGAAGCTAGTCTTTTTTGTTTTTTTACTGAGGACAATGACTTTTCCACAATTATCAATTTAATCCGAATGGATATTCTCTTACTTGTAATAGCTATTTTCGTATCAAGGGCATACAACGAGCAACTCAAGATCTGAAGTTGCTTGGTCACCTATAAGTGCGAAATTAATTATCAATACTGTTTACACCACCCGCTTAGGATGCAACCCACACTCATGGATGATCGTACAACTTTCGGGCCAACTACTCTGGCTCTCGGCGGCATTCGATCACCCACAGGCCTAAAGATGTACTTTACGCCCTTGGCGCGAAACTGGTTATTTAAGACTAAGGGTGCTATGAGTAGTTATAGTAGCCGGCCCGAGTGCAGCACGATCATCCGTAGACGTGAGTGGCATTTTCCACCTGGGCTGCGAACATAATTTTCAATCATACCAACTAAAACAGTGCCTATGACAAATCAATTACACTTATTCAGAGTGTTTTTGGGCAGCTTATGTCTCGAGCCGTAACTATTAACGTTTCCTCCTAGTTGGCGTACAGAGCATGCTTTTGGTTTCTTTCTTCCAGTGCAAAGAAAAATTGATCCCCAAAGACACTTACTATGGTAACAATGCAAAACAAAGCCATCAAAGCTAGAAAGCTAGGCTATACATTTGTTATTGCCATATGACGTAAAAATAAAATTTATTCAAAACAAATTTGAATGAATACTCTATATTTATATGAAGAGAATAAATACGCATAACGTACTCTGTTTATCAACTGTTTGGTTACAACTCAGTTTTGTAAATTATTATTTTGTTCAGAATAAGAATAGAATTTGAGCATTGATAAAAAGCAAATATATGGAGAAGACTATCAGACACTAATTACGTAAAACCAAGAACTAAGATATGTACTGTTAGTCGAAGGATAAAAAACGACATAGCCACCTTGAACCAGCTTAAGCCTCTATTTTCTTCTATATTACATGGCATTTGTGAAGCAAGCTGGGACGTAGAGAGAGAGAGAGAGAGAGAGAGAGAGAAGTGGGAGGAGGTGACAAAAACAAAGCGCTATCGGAATAAGCCGCTCCTAGCAAACTGAACCGCAGCAAACACACAGAAAGTGGAGTGCTCCGATTCCCAGTTGGCTAGTTGGGATGGCGATCGGTAAGTGGTCACTAATTGAAGAGGCTACGGCGATTCATACGGGCAAAAGACCGGCTGGATAATCACCAGTTCCACCGTTACGAATAGCCGGTAGCAAAAAGGGGTTGCCGAGAAATGTATAATAAGGGCTAACGCCCACTCACCGAACAATTATGATGCCCATCTCGATGCGCCATTGTAATTATGCGAGTCGTGAATCCCGCCGACTCTTAACGAGTTTGCGCGCCACGCCAGAATGGCTGGTGATGATTCTTGAGAAATTGCGAATGCAGCCGGCGTAATCGATACCACCGCTGCTGCAGCTGTAAATTCATTCAGCCTCGACGGTGTGTGATTGTCAGTATATATGGACGTCTATCGGTACGTATAGCTCTTGATACTTTCTGCAATCCGATTGGACATTTTTCAAAAGTACTCCGAACCGAGCTATCTGAAGTTTTATCGAGTTGAGGTAATATTAAATGTATTCCTTTTACTGCGTATGAATTTACGAATTCACGAATCAGTTCCCGATCAATCCGCTGTGACTATTCAATTGTTATATCTTTATAAAACAATACGATTTTAAGTCCAATGAAATTTGAAATGGAGACCGACACAAAGAAGTAAGAAAAAACAGCAGCGTGGTTCTTTCTTTAGTCTTTTATCTGTATGTGATGTAATTCTCGAGTCCTATACCTCGTTCTTTGTGGCTTGTATCTTGGGGTGCCGCAGCCGTTAAGATTTGACTGGGCGATGTCATAACTGCAACCCGAGCCAACAATCATCGCCATCAAGTTTTTTAATCAAACCTCTCGTTACTCTATACCAAGCCCAGACAACTTGACCTCGGCTCGAATATCACTGCGGCAACAGCGAGACTAGGAAGCAGCGCGAGATCTGAGAAGCCAGCGGCAAGTCACCGAGACAAGCATTTCTTTCATCGCGAGCGCGCAAGTGCACACAAGCCAAGTGTCGTGTGTACTTTGCCTTTCTCTCCCCGTGATAATTTTGCAGTCTTTCTGCAGGTACGCGCACTAGTTAAACAGCTTTGTCGGGTGCTATGAGCTTTGTGGAGCCGGGTAAATATGCGAGCCTGCCGCAACGTGTGCACGCGAGCGCGAGACTCGCTTGGCTTGTGTTCCGCCCGGCGAGTTTACGCGCGTTCGGATTCATATTGGAACAAGGGTACGTATGGCACGGCGAGTATTCTCAGTCCCTACAGCCGTTACACCAGCTCCACATACATTTAATCTGATACTCCTGTTTACGTAATAGCGTTTCTTCACTCCGTTCAAGACTCCAATCGTACAATTTCAATTGCGATCTATTGACGATTCAATTATTAGACACAGCATCTTGGCAGAAGTTCGTAGGACATAATAAACTAACACCACTCATGCTCAACATTCATTTTGTTTCGTTAACTTTCACACTAATTCTCGAATATCAAAATTCATACAGTCTGTATGTTGATAAATGGAATATTTCACTTTATTTTTTTAAAATCAGAAACATAAAATGGATTAGCATGCAATCCAAAAATACCCCTAAATTTTCAGAAATTTTACATGACCCTATATATGTATGTAAGTTCTATAAAGCCCCTCGATTTGTTACCTTTAATGATCATGTCAGTAGAAGTTTTTGTGAACTGCTTGAGAAACAGAAAAAAATCATTGATCCTGATTGTTTATACTATGACCTATACTGTTATTGACTAGCAGATCTGCTAGATTGAATTAATCAGTTATGTTATAGATGATAAATATTGATACTATTCCTGAATTGTCTAAATGTCTATATTGTTGAGAATACAATCAGCGTCCCAAGTACTCAGAAGTTGGAATGAATGAACGAGATGGGGCCGCTACTTCAATTCATACTAGAAACATACTAGACAACTTTCCTTTCCCCTGCGAATTTCTGATGGGATCGACCTCATTGACCGTCGCAGTTGAAAGCATATAGAATCCTCACGTACTGAAAACCCTCGTTACCGAAAGCTGGGACACTTCAGCCGATACCAGCTGGCATCTACTTATAGCAGAGTTGTGGGGCATCATTGCGGGTATAATCGTGGTAGTGTGTCAATATGATGATTTGACGGTTTGTTTGTGCCCCTATTGTCCCGTTGCGTATATGCGTCCCATACACTTGACGTTCGTGCAACGCATATACGCACCCGAACTAGGCCTACAGTTAAAGATGGAATCCAAATCACCGAGTCGCGGTATGATGATCCAAGGTACTCAATTTTTACTGATTTTCAAATATTAGAGGTTCCCTCGCCGGAAATCAAACTCACACGTGTCGCCTCGAAAGCAGAGCTCCAATTACCCCTGAGCTACCTCAGTTCTTTCACTATATGATTTTGTTTAGGCTGTCGTGGTAATAATCCTTGTTGGTTGTTTGCAGCACAATCGGAGCAAGCGTATTTTACTCATTGCTACCGCTATGGCATTTTATATCTGTATTTTGAACAATGCGCCGCGGAAGAACAATATATACTTAGAAAGAGAAAAAAAAAACGCGCAAAAGGCTGAATGATGTCGTTGAAAAGACACAAGCGAGTCCTTTTGTGTGAGCCTATTGTAAAACACTATTTAACGTAAAGATTCTCACGCGGAGGTATCTGAGCTGCGCTCGAGGCGAGCCCGACGTGCTTTTGACAATATAACAAACGACTTTATGGTTTACTTCTTCATTCTTATAGCCGCGCCCCCCAGTTTGCTGCTCCCTTTTTCTACGCAGCCAAAGCGATTCTCGTCTTCACAAATGAATAACGTTCCGAGCGTTGATGTACTGCGATTATCTCGGGGCTCTTCTCCAACAATACCCGCCCAACGCTCCGGCTGAATTTATGAATAATGTCTTTAGTGCACCCACCGCGTCACGCTTGGTTTTCAGAAGAGTTCCAGAATTATTATTATTTTTTTTTTTCATCAACCAGTGATTGTAATAATGTCAGTCGGGATCGGAATTATATATATCGAACGGTGATTGAGAAAGTTTCGATGAATACTGTAATTTGGTTATTGTTCGAGTGGAGAGAAGCCCTCGTGGAAAAAAAACACTCCGAACTGTCACAATTGAAGCTTACACCGACGTGAATTATAGGTCCCGTAAATTGAGCTGCGTAGAATACATACGTGAAAACATCCTCGTAAAATGTTGTACATTTTTTCTACTCTAGTTTGAACTTTAGTTAACAGTTGTTACAGTCCGAACTTATCACTACTACTTATCATTACATCGACCATCAATCGAGAGTTATTTGAAGAAATAGATAGATTGAAATGCAAGTAGATGTAGGAAAGATGCATGACTGAACGATAACTATATCACACGCGGAGAGTGTATTGCAGTACGTGTATGGTTAAAATAGACGTACCTAATTCCCTTAAATATTTTCGCATTCATTGTGTTTTTGGGGCTGAAAGAAACTAAGCTTAATAAATAAAAATGATAAGAACAATAATTAAACATATATCTCTAATTTTGGTTCTTATCATTTTACTCGTGTATGTATGTTACTTATTTAGTTTGTTTTTGTTTATTAAAACAACCTAGGAAGGCCAGTGGACCTAACTGGCGAAAGGTTGCTCCAACAAAAAGACAGAGATTACAATTTTACCTGGAAGGTGTCGTACAATACTCTGGTAAAATTTAATGCCAAATATATCATTTTAATTTTTGTAAATTAGTGGACAGAAGAAATACGGGTTTTGTGATAATGATTCATAAACACACATACACACACACACGCGCGCGAAGCGTTACTTCAAGAAAATTTGCACACGCATCTCGTCAGCCGTCAGTTCGTGTATCAATTCTCCACCGGTGAGCTGCGTTACACCCTCGATTTTCCGGGCAGGCTTATTCCCCTTTCCATCTCCCTGTCATTGTACTGCATCAAGTCGAATTTCATTCGGGATCATTCCTCGCGCGGCTCGATCGGCGGTTCCTTTCTTACGAGCCGAGTCAATCCTGACGAGTCACGCCGAGTCTATTCCATCCTATCCTCCGTTTGCACAGCGAGCCCGAGCGCATCTCTTTATCTTTTTGACGCGTAATCGCTTATATACATCGGGCCTGGATCAGCCGAGAGATTTCGCTAGATCTGCACTCTCGAGACAATGTATGGGAGCTACGCACCCCCGAACTCACTATTATTCGGCTCGCAATCGGGGATATTTGTTGGCACCAGGATTGATGAGTTCGAAGAGTCGGGGCTTCGAATGTTGCGCAAAAGCAGACGATCGAGCAGCGCTTGGCGCTACCGAACATTTGACGAGTTGGATAGTTGAGTATTGATGTTAGCGATTAATTCAATACTGACATTCGATTCAGTACAAGGCGAAGTCGTAAAATGATATGCTCAGGAATTTGATAAGATGCCTCTCGATTGATTTATTATTCACCCATCGAATCACTCATATTCCAAAAACAGATCCAAGGGAGAGAAAAGCGATGGAGCCGTCCCTCAAAATATTGTCTCGAATTTTGAGATAACACCAGAAACCAGCGATCGACCTCCGAATTTTCAAGCCCAAAACTCTCCATTGTTGATGATTAAAGCTTCTGGAAGCTTTCAAAAATTAATTTCAATAAAAACAGTTGAACATAGAAGCTTGAAGCACTGGTCAACCACCCCAAGCTTCTGTTGTAGAAATTACTTTTCAGTGAGTTTCCGAGTTTCTGAAGTTCAGTGGGGTTAAATGATGAAATATAGTAAGACTGTGTCTGTTGTACACAGCAACATGGATATTGTGATTATTGTAAGTCAAACGGGGACTCTTTTTTCCAAGTCCACATTTATGTTCAGTAAATTGCCTGTCCCTACTCCATTCCCTAATAACCGTCTCTCTGCCTCTGCCAAACCAGTGTGGATTTATTTTCACTACTCAAAGTATATTGGCTACACTTCGCGTATTAAATATTACGATGACGCGAGAGTTCAAGACTTATTTCTCATGCAAAAGACATGCAATTTTCTTACGTCAGTTAACTGATCCAAGATTCTGTCGGGTTCGAGGAAGTAAAAATATTGAGAACTAAAGTGAAAGTTATTAATTTTCACTCGTATTGAATGGAAATACAAGAATTTCATGAACTTTGCAATTTGGAGTTAAATATTAATCCAAATACTATTGAATTTTCTTTGAGACTTAATATATTACTTTAGATGGAAGACCCCAAATACAGAGATGAACAATTATAATGACGAGAATAAATAACAAAGTGACGGGCGAAATAATCAGTAGTTGTTTATATTTTTCTTTTATAATCTCGAAAAGTACGTTATAACTGCAGATAAAAGTCAAATTGAGAATGAACGTTGTCCCTTGGTCGAGGTAAGATTTGAGAAGGGCAGCTTGGGGAATTTTTCATAATTAGGTATTCCGTGCAAGAATAGATAGTGAGCGGCGGAAGTTGTTGAGTACTGAAGCGGTGCCCGCTTGAAATTACTAAAAATACACAGAGTTTATAAGTAGATTTAGTAGTAGGAGAGAGCGTTGCTGGCCGGCGCAGAACAGGGAGTAGGTTAATGCAGCGTTACCGACGAACATACTTCGGCCTCTTGCGTTGCACAGCTACGCAAAGTTCATAGATTACGCCTTGTGAAGTATGAAACAAACTACCTGCTCCTCCCGCAGACTTGTTTTTTTTCCCTCTTCCTCGACAGATCTTGAAGATTCGATGTGGGGAGGGCAGGGAGGGAGTGGGTGATATTATTGCACCAAGCCGGCGCTCAAAGACGCGAATTTGCATCCGAGAGAAAAAAGCGCGGATTGATTGTAGGCGGGCTTCCTCTCGCCTTTGCACTGCTCGGCTTTTTCTCTTGGCACGACTTTGATTCCAACGCCAGGATGGAACTGAGGAGAATTCTCTTGCGAATAGGTCAGGGATTTATGGCTGGGATGATACGGGTGATCCGTATTTTGTCCGTCATTTGAATGGATTGCACTTTCTTTGAGCGGTAAATTGAAACTTTCCGAGTTTTCGCTATGGTCATGTCGGATATGCGTAGATTTTCAAGAAAATTACACTAAATGTTATATCATCGATGGCTATACATAAACTATATCTTCGATAGAATTTCCAACTGATTTATCGAGAAAAATCCGCATCCAAGAGTATTTAATTGGCCGTTTTGAACATCAGACGTTCTCTCTTCTGATCTCTTTTTCTCTGCCTGAAATTGGTCGAAAAATTCTCCCTTCAAACTTATCTTGATAATTAGCCAAAAACGAATAACTAAGTATCGGTAAAAATTGGTAGAATATCTAATTGGTTTCACTTCAACTTGCGACCACTACTGAATGAAAGTCAGACAATTGACTTTGTAAAAGTCGAATGATGCGCGATAAATATAACCTGACCGATCGAAAGACACGAACGTGAAAGGAAACATAAATAAAAATGAATGAACGCCTTTTCCCAAGCATAGAAACTCTTTATTCAATTGACAAACGACCGCAGTTACACAATTCGATACCTTTCCCATATTTCTCAATCCACGATAGCAACACACCTCGTAAAAATTTCGTTACGTTCAACTGGCTTTCGTATGAGCTCAAAATGTTTCAATTTCTCACCATAAAAATGATTTCGTTTCTCTTCACAAAATAATCAAAAAGCAATAAAAATCTCTGTAACATGTAAATCTTAAATGCACTCACCAGAAGCGACACGGATTGTTGATGCCGGCACTATATCTTTTTGCAGCTAGTTCATATAGAAATGTTTGAACAACAGTATAAACTTGTTTTTCATCCTGGCTTGGGTTTATTTGTCTTCAATCACGTACGGGAACACGAAATATCAATCAATCTCTGGATCGACAGAAAGTCAATAATGACTGCCACGTATGGCTGGATGAAAAGAATATGAGAGGCCTAAATCAGAGGCTCCTGTCCTCAGGTGCTGCACGTTTGCCCGGAGCACGCATTACGTTGGATCCGCTGAATGATTTGCATCGCGGCCTTCTATGACTCATTAGCAATTCAAAGTGCTACAGACCGCCACAAAAGATCTGCTCTCTTCGCACCTAGCGGATTATTTTCTTTTTTTTTTCTTTCAAACTTCAAAGCTGGGCTCGCTCGCGTGGACTGTCGAGAAAATGTTTTATATCAAGTGAGAGACTTTGGATTTAACGTGCTGATAGGGACGTTAATAAATCATTAGCCTCGAATTCTTGGTTCTCCGCGTTGTGATAGTTCTAAAATTACCATCAAAAATATCCATGGGTGTAAACTAACAATTGAATATCAGCCAGATGAAAAATTCGCACTCTCAGCTGTATCAAGTTGCATTAATGAGGAGATGCGAATGTCCGTGCTGACGTCGGGAAGACGCGTAAAACGATAAGCTCAACAGAGGCAAGACTCGAATTAAATATAGCCGGTAGTACGTGAGTGTATGGCTGGTGTGTTGGCGAGCTCATTGAAACGTTGGAAACAGGGTAATCCGGCTCGCGAGAAAAAGTGCACGAGGCTGGAAGAGGAGAAGGGAAATATGGCATAAGCGGGGATATTCGAGATGAGAGCCAAGAGCACTCGACAACTTGGTCGTGCTGCGAGCTATCAGCTCTTCACGTGTCAAACAGCATTCGCCTGAGAGCTTGGAGATTTTAAAGGTAATGTAATGAAATCACGCCGGTAAGCTGACACTTTCAAGTCGTACCACCAGCTACTTGGTGGTTGTCTCGGGTGGGCATGACCTCGTTCACGCCCAATCCATTCACAAATATATCGGCGTGCAATTGCGAGACCACGAGGAAGGAACGAGGGAGAGAGAGAGATCTACTCGCGATTTGCTTTTCCGTGGGTGTGATTTTGCATGCAGATTAATTATTTTAATTGAAATCTTGTGTGCGAGTTTATTTGGCAATTACGTGGGAAAACATCTCGAGCGCAAACTTGGTATGATTCAATTAGTGCACCCCTGCATATACTCTTGAATTTTCAAAGTGACATAAATGGCGCTACAGGGGAAAGACGCCGCAGTTCGTAGGATGCACTTGTGACGTTACGTGTTCATATCCAGCCGAGTTGATGATCACGAAACGTAAACTCGACTGGTGGTTGCGGTCGCGCGGCGAGGAGATATAATTTGGCTTTTCCGACAGCGGTTACCCGTTGATTTGAGGACGCGTTTTTGACTACATATACGAAACTTTGTTCCCGATTTGGGGAAGAAATCGAGAGGTATATCGGGCGAGAGTGTCGGAGGTTCCCGGGCACAGATGCCGAGGCTGCATCGCGAGAGCTTTTATCGGGGCCGCAAGTCCGCATCCGCAATTACGTGGTACGCGCGATAAACTCAAAAAGCGCGCGCGCGCGAGACTCGCAGCATCTGTCCCGACCGCGAGATACACAAGCATTTTGCTTTCTCTAATTAGCTACGCGCGCGCGCGACCCCCGCGATAAATAACTCAGCCCGAGATATATACACACGGCAAAAGTATTATTTTTAATTCCCTCGCGCGCTATTATCTCCGACCGCAATACAGAGCAGCAGCAGTGGCGGCGGCTTGTATTGCGCGCATGCGGCTGTATCTTAAGGGGCTGCGAGTGTGCGCGACACGCGTCTCGTAAATGAGCCAGTCGAGAGAGCGCGCGCGCACACGAGCTTTCTATATTATATGTGCGCGCGCGTCACCGAGCCCCGCGTGCCAAATATTTCCGAGTCATATTTTTCGCGCTCGCGCGAATTTATGCCCGGCTAGGTGAAAAATTCGCGCCGAGCGAACCTGGCTCTGAGCTTTTTGTTGGCTGGGCTTGAAATGTGTTTCTTATATAGGGCCGTTCTGTTTCCAGCGTCACCATATTCAACTGAGCTGGAGTGGACAGCTTTAGTGGCTCCTATTCTTTAGATCACGCACGATATCCTTCGGGGGAATCCCTATGATTTGCGAGTATCCTTTAGACGTGATAAGTACTAACAACTTATGCGCTTGATATTTCCTGAACACAAGCAGTGCCGCCGCGGACGCCTCAACTCTGAGAACGAATCTCATCTGTTTCTTTCCTGCCGATGCATATGTTATTATAAATTAACTTGTTGTAAAACAGCATCTCTGAGGTTTGGGGCACGAGGTATACTTCAATAACAAGTTATGAAATTACTCGAGAATGGTTGCCGCGAATAACTTCCAAATACATAATTTGAATAAAATTGATTTATTATTTAAGTTAGTTTGGGAGAAAAAATTAAATGAACCATACTATGGATATACAGATGAAAGAAAGGTAAATTCAATAAAATTATCCTTTGAAAAATTTCAAGTGCCCAAGAGAGAGAACTGGTTAACTCAGCGAGTGCATAATACGCAAGTGTCACAGAGTCGTCACGCACCGTCATTTCGTATCGCAAAGCCCCCACTCAGGAAGCCTTCTTTGCTTAACGCTTTCACCAATAGTCTCTATTTTTAGATGCATGCTTCGTATATGACGAAGTCCATGGCCCACTCCGATGCTCAACCGTGGAGACCTAATATGATCTTGGTTTGGCCTGACGGCTCCCCCGGACGACTCAACCCAACTCCTAATAAGAAACTCGGTGTGTGGGGTCTGATGACTGAGAGATGACACCTACACCTCCCAGCCCCATGGCTATGCTCAGCCTCAGAATCCATTGATTTCGAACCGACAGGGCGGGCATCGGGTTCTCTCTATCTCTAAGAATACTTTGACTCATGAAATATAATAACGGCGACTATGTTTTTCTCTCACTATGTTTGTACAATCGCAACCTCTCATGATTACATTTTTCACAGTTTGGAGAAGAAAAAATTGAAAAAATTGAAATAATGCCATTCCTGATCTCAATTTTATTTACCTTAAAAATGAACCCTTCATCCATTCAAAAATATTAGTAAATCGCGAATGATTTACTAATATCTGCATCTTGTTAAATTACTATTTGAATTTATAGTTCGATTTAAAGTCTTGAGTAACGTCAAATTTCCGAAATCAAACCTCCAGCAACAAATCACGCTTATTTTGGTCTCGCATAATTTTTTCATGAAAAGATTTTTTCCCATGCATTCATAATCCGAGTCGGAAGTTCAAACCGTGGCTCTCTGCTGTGTTTCCAATAGAAAAGGCAAAGAGCCAAGGGAAAACATATTCAAGCAGTAATGAGAAATTCCCTGCAAAACGAAAGTTCGAAGTATACCCATCCAACTATGGAGTCAGGTGCATAGGGTGCTTGTTTGCGTATTCTTCCCGCCCCCCCCCCCTTCCCCAAAATGTAGCAATATCTCAGCGTGTTTATTCTTCTCAAACAATCCACAGCTGCGTTCTATTATTTTATTTTTCTATGCACTGTTTATCCTTATCAATACTGGATGAAGAGCGGATAATTCATTATTGGTTCGCAGACTTAGTAGACCTAAAAAAGAGGGGGTCGCTTATGTTCGATTATATCTTACGCTGAGGAGGACTACATTAAAATGTTCGCCTCATGTTGATCACTCGCTTGTATCCGGCACGTAAAATTTCCAAATTTCAGTTCCGTTGGTTACGTTTGGTGGTGACTAGTATCGCTCGGAGAACGAAAGGGATAAGCCGGTGGCCCAGATTAAGATTATTCATGGTCCAGTATATCGGATACTGTCGTATTCGTTTTCTCACACTCGTGTATGCGCGTAGTTAATTAATCAGAATAAGTTTTGTGGCACGTAAGAGATCGCGCAGGACAAGGAAATTACATTGTACGTGAAATATCGAAGTCGCATACGAACATAGATATTCAATGACCATCGAGAACTGCGAGATTAAAATCTTTTCAAACAGAACATTTTTGATCACAGAAGCAGTAAAATAATTGCCTTTTTCCAATAAGCTAAGAATTCGTTTATCTGAACGTCAGATAATTCTATGATTTCCGTACAATCTAACTATAATTTACACGTCTGACTAAACGCACTTATTACTACTTAAAAGTCAGAACCATGTTCTTTGAATATGCTACCGTTGCCAAGTGTCTAACTGATAACGACAGATAGTGAGTTAGAAGCGAATGGAGAGTAACACGTTCATTCTCCAGAAAATTATATTAATCTCATAATAAACTCTATCAAAAGTTACGTAACTAAATTGTGAAATACTTGAACTTCTAGGGTTGGGGAAATCATAGTATCCGAATAAGACGCGAACCGGGTTGTACACGAATGTATTTCACGTGAAATGCCCTCAGGATTAGCATACGTCTGGCTGAAAATTTACAAATCAGCTATTACATCAAGATCGAGCCAAACTTTCAATAACAATTAGGGCACGCGCGTGGGCGCGCGGGCCGTTACGTAAATGGCCGTATACACATATACGCGGCGCAGCGTTCGATTGTATACACTGAAAGCAGCAGACGTAAAATTTACATACATAGAATCCTTAAACTTTGCAAATTACTAGCTCTTCAAATTGCCGGTTGCATGTTCATTTTCTCATAGCACCTATAGCATGTAAGAGCGCACTTCGATATGTATAGCCTTGCTACTTACATAATAGCTCCAGCTACGATGATGCTTCCGATAAGTTGGTAATCACTCGGTGAATCGAGAAATAGCTACTTTAGATCTGATTTGATAGTCACGATTTATGATTCGGGTCTTTATACCCCTGGGAAACCATGTCAATATTAAATAAAAAATTTTTTAATAAATACAACAAACTCCGGATCGAGTAAGTCATCCGTTATTGCCTGTTATTCGTAGCATGATTATCAAATTAGAAAGATGAGTAATAGTAATTTATGTTTTCTTCTCATTGCACACAACATTGAATTATTTTTTTTAACAAAAGTAATTCTTTAATTCCATGACTGATATTTGTTATTTCAATGTGACGAAAAAAAATTGAAGATACATTGTTTCTACTCTAATATATCTCTATCTCCAGATCTCAATCAGCACAGTTATTACTCAGAAGTAGAGCATAAATAGAAGGAATATTCTCTCAACCAGAATATTATTAGCTCTCTAAAATATCAAATTTGTTTGGTTCAGACTCAGTGTTCATCGCAAGAGTTGGAATACATGAATCTTGTCTTCACGCCAGCTCTTTTTTTTTAAGTTTGAAACAAGTCGGCCAAACAAACTAAATCTTGTTCCACCAACTTGACCAAGGAGTCACAATTGAATGGCTATGTTTGTCTAGTTGGACGTCAAACGGAAGTGACGTTAAATCCGAATTTTCTTTAACTTTTTCCGCCGTGATTCTTGGACGTGTGATTCTCTCTTTACGCGTGTTCCGGTCACCTCGTGAGAATATAAGGAAAACTCCGAGTTGAAGGATCTGAAGTCGATGACGTCCCACAAACATGTGATTCAAACATTTGTGAATCTTGTTAGGGACAAATAAAACT
>JAJGQD010000186.1:0-42501 GCA_020882685.1 Aphelinus atriplicis
CCTGCACTCTTACAAGTATAAACAGCCTTACTTCAATTTTTATAAAACTATTGTCGATGCGTCCGTGTGCGTGAGCTTCTACCCACGAAGCAAGATTTTCAATCTAGAGAGGGTCGAATTTCGCTTGGTCTTTCATTTCTACCATTTTTTTACAAAAATGATAAAACGTCTGGAGTTGAAGACTGGAGCGGTAAGGAGCGATACACTCAATCGGGTTACAGGTACCTGAAACTAATTTTTACAATTTTTATATCCGTATGAGTAGGAAATTCGTTTATTAATAAACGGTCTTTTATAAATAGCTTAAAAGTTTCAATCTCGCCTGCGCGGTTGTATACGCAGCTATAGCTACGTTCGCGTGAGCCGTAGTCTGTGTCGCCTGTTCCGTCGTATGCCATGAAGCATACGCAGTTTGATGAGTCGCGAACACAATACTATCTACAATTTTCTCGGAACTATGTAATAGATTATGTAAACTTGTCGGATCTCTAATAACCGTCGTTTGAGGCAAGTTATCCCTCTGACCAAATTTACCCCAAAATGAATTGAGACATAACTTGGCAGCGGCGCGCATACCTGGATTCTTTTCTATATTCTCGCGATCTAATAATATTCCTTCACGCGTTTCATATTCCCGAATGTAATTTTCTTTCTCAGATTCGTTTCGAACATTAGAAGGCCAGCCACTTGCCTCCTGTTTAATTTTTAAAAACGTATCTATATATTCATTGAAAAGTCCACCGGTTTTACTATTCGAGTCATAACCTGTTACTTCATATTGTCAAATCTGGTCAATATTTGTGATTTCATATCCCTGACGGAGGGCCTCTGCTATTTCAACTGATACCCATGTCCCATGAATGATCCGATCATTCACGTCGTCGTGTGGGCAATCGCTTTGTACCTGATTTTCGCAACAACTACGACAGAGCGGGAAGAGCAACCGTGAATTAACCCTGTAAGGAAGTACAGGATGAAAAAGATTTCGCGGTGGCAAAACACTACATTTTACAAGACCCTGAACTTTTTGTGGAATAAACTAAAATCTGCACCGGTTATCTCAATGCACTCGCTCCCTGTATGAATTTTTGGATGACCTACGGGAAAGATGCCTGTTTTGGAAATGTACGGACATAACGAACAGACATCTACGTACTTTATTTTTTCATTAGCCTCAACCTTGTAATATGTCGCAATGTTTCCGGCACGACCGCCGTAAAACGCATCACGAGGATTCAAATTTAGGTTTTTATTTGCCGAAGGCTGTGTATTTATAAAATTCCGAATTTCTTGATTTTCGTTAAGGATTACGTTGAATTTACAAGACCAAATTTCAATCAACCGGTAAACGTAAGACTTTATACTGTTCGAACGAATTAAGGTACTTCTACAATCGCGCAGATAGCATGTAAGGGCAACTCAAGCCCTTAGCATGTAACTGTTTGATGATGCTAAATAATTATTGGTTGAGGGGAGCATGAAAGTATTAGTTATAAGATTGCGTACATAGATGCGCCTGCACGCGCGCGACGCGGTATACATGAATCGTCGGGTAGATTCAAAATGTATGTATATAGATATATCTAACCATATGCAGAAAATATGAAAATCGGAATAATAATGAAATGATGCGTGAAACTATGAAAAATCAAATTATGCGGACATACGGCTCGAGACGCCATTGTTACGGGACCAGTAGAAAAAGAGCGAACTATCCAGACATACTTGATACTCTGTAATACGAGTCAACAAATTACGCGATCTGTTGACTGCATTTGTGGCGTAGTTTATTATGAAAGAATATGATTCAAGCTAAATTCGAGTCTGCCTAAGTAGTACTAAGATCCTTATGTGGAGATATACGAACGAATCGTAACACATCACGTAATAATGCTATTTGTTTATTGTTAATTATTTTTACATTATATTTTCCGATAAAACGTTACATTAGGCATTCGTAAATGATCTCTAAAATGGAATACAAGTTGAAATATGAAAATCAAATTATTACATCGCGAATAAACAATGTCAACAGCTTATTGATTAATTATGTTGACACGGATTGTGACACTGATTTTTTATGAAAGTTAAAACTGTTTGCGGATAAGTTTTGAGAACTAATGCCTGGATCGCCTAATGTTGAGTTTTTGGCAAATATAGATGAAAACATCCAAAAGTTATAAACAATTAGTTGAATGTTATAAAATATTGAATTTAACAAAAATATCTCGACATTAGGCAATTGGTATTATTCTCGGGCTTTGATAGACGGTGAATACGCGTATGTAGCGACAATAGTTATTGCATAATTAGAGTCAACAAATTATCAAAATTAGTGAACTTCGTAAAAAACGAACTATGAGAGCAGCTGTAAATATCTCGATTATAGACCCTTAAGGAACCAGTGTGCGACTTCACACTGTGACGTTTATCGGCATTTATCAAATGAGTAAGCTAAAAAACGAGTCAACGCGATACCCTGCGATGGTGCGTTAGACTATATAGAGGGCCGCCCGTCCGCTAACGGGGCATTCTATCGCGAGCATCGGAAGAGCGCGTATCGGAATACGATCGTCTCCGCGTGTACATAACATCATGTATTGCGAGCGGCCGCGAATCTTATACTTGCGCGTTAATTGTAACATTTTTGTAAATAGATTTTCGTAGTATTCAATAAACGAGTAACTTTATTTTTAATCAATCTTTTCGTAATCATTTACCAAGTCCGAACCATCTTAAAATCACAGACGCTTAACCACATGTTGGCAGTAGCGTTTTACAATCACTCACTTGCGAAGCATCTAACCTCTTGTAGGAAGTGATGCTGCATTTGAGTGCATTACACACACATATTAGCCGGCTGGCCTAACCACACGTTGGAAGGGGCCAAGCTAGGTGACACGGCTGTTAAACCAAGCGTTGTGGTTCATTGCCCAATGCCGGTGTTTTCATGCCAAATACACGATTTTTACACTTACAAATCTTAATACACACACATACTATCTACGTAAGTGGGTGTCCTGTACGAAATCCTGCAACTTTAATTCGATGAATCCGAGACATGGCAATTTCTTTAAAAGATGATGTTTTATAAAATATTGATATACCGTGAGTATATCTGGCGACCGTGAAAAAAAATGCCAAAACGCACCTAACACCGATAGGTACGTTACAAGCAAGAGCGACAGCCATGGTAATAACAACCATGATATTGGTACACAGTACCTTTATCACCGGGGCTCTGTGGCTCTAAATACCCGTCGACTGCATACCCTTCGGTAAGGATATGCTCGCGTCCATTACCCGCATGTTCAATTATACGATTATCCGCGATTTTTTATTGCTCCCAAAGGAGCCGTTCTATACATTCTTGCGAATGCTGACCGTTTCTTAAATAACCGTTACTGGGGATAAGGCCTATACTATTTTCTTTCAAAAAATTTCGCCTGAAAACCCTCGAACAAGCACTCGCGATTGTGCAGGTTTCAGCCAGCGGATCTACATTTCCTACCCTTAAGAATATTTCCCTAAATTGTATACAGGATTGACGCAGAATATTTACATCCTGTATACAATATTCTAACATCTCTTGTCAGAGATCGAACACGGCATTATTATTTCTGGTGTCATTGTACCAGCTTAAAAATTACGCTCGTTCTTTCGTGCTCATACTATCCTGACCATAAAAACTGATATCGGGAAGATTTTCGAAATTATTTTTCAAATAATTTTCACGGGTATTGAACATATGAGGAAAGTAGCCCTTCTTCATATGTTCGCCTAAATTGAATGTTTTTTGAAATTCCGATAATTTCATCGGTAAATAACTAAGGCTGTCAATAAATATGGTCCGATTGACCTGCATCCTAACAATGCTTCTACCAATCATAATGACCTGAGGCTTATAATTGCCTTCATGGTCCGCAATATATTTTAAGATAAATTGAGCATCGAAACCTCGCGCGTAATGTGCTACACATATATAATTTGAGAAAGCGCCCGTGAAACCTAACACAAGATCCACGAATTTTCCTACACATTCTTCGCCTTCAAAAATTTTCTGACGCATACCGCATGCCGAACAGAAATTTATATTTTCTAAATTTTTACAGTTATAACAACAGATTTGCGCTACGCATAATACGGGCGTATGCAAAAATGTTGTGTTCTCCTCGTCAAGTGGCGTGTCTTGACGATTTTCGAAATCATAAAAAATAAAGCAACTCTCCGGCAGGCCCTCAGTTTTTTTAAGGGGCTTTATTTTCTGTATAAAACAATTATCGTTAGGGTTATGTGTTCTTTTACAACTTGCGCAGAATATCTGATCGCAAGTGTGTTTATGTTCAGTTAAATCTACAGATTTTTTACAATCACGACATATTTGGTAACTAGCGCAAACATTATTTTTAAAATGTCGTTTATGGTTTGGATTTAACGCGAGAGACCCCGGCTTCTTATGATGTTCGTAACACTCGTTACCGAAAAATTCTCGCGAACAGTCTTGACATCTAATTTTATTACTACCACGATTATTTTCTATACAATTTGTTTTGCCATTGCAGGCTCCACAAACATTTAAATACGTGTGCCGCGTGGCGTTATAAATTTTATTACAAAAATGGCAAAATAATTTCGATTTTACCGCTTGAAGATTTTTTATTAAATTAAAGTGATACATTTACATGCCGATAATACATTATATGAATAAGAGTGGGATTTTCTAATCCAGCCGGACCGTCGAATTCTAACACTTCCCCCGAGTCAAATTTTTTAGAGTCATATAATTTTAAAGCTATATTTTTATGATTAAAATATTCTTGAAAAATCCTAATCTCAGTCAGTCCACAGCCGGAGTTTTCGTCTAATTCTATTCTACAAACTTCTAATAACTCATCAGCTTTCTGAAGCTGTACGCACTCGTCTGTTTTTCGCAACCAGTTCTTCATCCCTACAGAACTATTATCTTTTTCTAAATGTGCCAGCCCACAAACTATTGCCCGTGGAAGGCATTTTGCATCGTCATTTATTATTCGTAGAATGCCATTTTTCGGCAATTTCTTCAATAGCTCAAGATTTGGGTTTCCACGACCTATCACTGGCTTACTATAAGTGACAGTTAAAATAAAACTGTCATCCACGCATAACTCTCGCTTACTTTGAGAGATACTCTCAAATAGTGCAGTGAAATCACGGAGAGTTAGAGTACGCAGCGGTCTAAAATGCAAACCCCCTGCGTATTCTAAGCTCGTATGATTTAAACTTACACCTACGCGGAGATTTGCATCCCGACCTACTGTAACAAAATTGAATACTTCCCTAAGCCCTGATTCTATACTTAAAATAGGATTACCGTTAACACACGGGTCCGCAAACTTAAATTCTACTACCCTAACCTCCGAATCGAATCGCGGATGAAAAACGGTTCCATCTCTTAAAATACTAACATGAGGTACATTACCCTGTTCACTTTGCGTGTCCTCTGCGTTGATACTATCAACACTATCACTCTCACTATGAGCTTCACGTTCCACACTATTCACAGACACAGACTTCAGAAGTTCCTCGTTGACGGGGACTCGCTGCGGTGCCAAGGCAGTCATCTTCAGACTCAGATGTCGTCTCACCAGAGAGAAAATTATGCGGCGGGTATGCTGTAATGTTAGAAAAGTGAAAGTTAGAAAAGTTTTAATTTTAAGGACATATCTTCGCGTTATTCAGAAATACAGTATAAGTTTTTACCTCTCGAGGCATTTTGGCACATCGACTGCATACCCGACGGTCCGGGCTGTGGCTCTGAAACAGTCTGCTCTCCGGAGTTTTTCAATCCAAAGCCAGTCTGGACATCATCCTCAGAAAATTCGCTCTCTGAATCTTCAAATATTTCCTCATCAAAGAAACTGTCTGTCGAGGAATCTGTAATTTGAAAAACATAAATTCGTAAATAAAATGAGAGAAGGTGATATATCCTCTTTATTTTTAAAAACAAAAGCAAACACTTACGTTCTGGGTCGTGCTGCTGTAAACCCGATGGGCCTGGTTGTGGCTCGGACACAGCATCATTTCCGGAATTAATCAAGTGACACCCGGTTTGTGCCTCGTCATCCGAAGAATCTGAAAATGGAATGATAAAAAATTAGCATTTCGAATACAAATACATTTTGAGAAATATTCATTGATTTCTTACCTTCGTAAGCAACAAGTCGACGGCGTTTTGATTCTCTCGTGGCAAATGTAGGCGCATCATTTTCACGTTTTCGAGGATTTTTCGCCTCACAGCGCTCCAAGGATAGAGGTAAGACATCTCTGTCTACACTCATGAGGTCGTGAACTGAAACACAAAAAATGTTAAGACACAAAATAAAAATGAATATAAATTAGTACTATTTCAGTAATTATTTGTAATAAAAACTTACCTTCATTTAAATAATCATCGACAATTTTCCGTAGAGAATCGCCGATTTTCCTCGTTTTGTCCGTGAGGACCGCTTCTACAATTATATGCCTGTAGTCAGGAAATAAAAGTATTATCTCGACCAAATTATGGTCGGCAACGGCTTTTATGAGTTCACAAGCCGCGAAAAATAGAGAAACGCGCGGAAGCGCCTCCCCTGCTCTTCTTACGCACTCCATCAATATGGTAATCAGCACATTGATAGTTGCCATTTCGATGAATTAATTTAACGAACTAACGCTTCTACAAAATCGACTGGACTAGTCAAAAGTTTAGGAGTAAGTGATGCTCTCCGGAAAAACTCCCTCCAGTTTTTGCCTGGTCTATCTCCATAGTCTGGAAGGCTCAAGACGTAGCCAATAACGAAGAGGAAGGCTTTCCTGATCTCATTTATCAATAATCAGATGTGTAACTCAGATTTTGGAAGGTAAGTGTCGTACCTTCGATATCTCACAGACTTGTTTATTTACTCAGTGATACCCAAAACATCCACACGTATCTTCGTGAGAGTATGCGCGAGATATGTATCCCAGAAAGTACAGGCCGATAACCAATATCTTATCTCTCTCACGGCAAGCCCTTTAGGTGTTCATTATCGCAGAGAATTTTCGCTATATTGGTATTTACAGAACGTCTTATAAACTTACCTGCCTCCCACGGCTAGGGCGGTGTACGCAATCGCACCACTAATCAGGGCGGCGCTTGAACGGCCACCTTGCTCTTGTCTAGACCTACGACCGGTCAGTTGAGACTCACGAGCCACCAGTAAACGTATCTCACTTGAGCTGTTAAAACAATACAACTGCATAAAGACACCAGTGCCGAGGACATATACGAAGGCTTCATTTCTTCAAAGGGACGTCTAGTGTCTCAAGATATGGCTAAGACTATGTTCCTAGAACGAGCTATGTCTAACATGGATACAGGAAAAATCAGTTCTCACGATAATAGGAGAATCACGTCAGAATTTGTGGGATCTAACGCCCGAAAACATCCACACGTCGTTTTACTCAATTCCGTGTACTCGCTAAATAAATCCGGTTCAAAGAGAGTTATAATTAGTCTATCGTACAACGCAACTCTCAAATGTTTTGAACCTACAGTGGAAATTTTTAATTCAGTGCAAGGCAATGGCGTTCTTTTAAACCCAGACACTTGGTCAATTTTCAAGAAGCAATCATCGAAAATAGAAGAACATTTTGACCAGCTCCTACCAACGAGTATCGAAATGAACGATATTGTGCTTCGCTTCATAACAGTGTTTGGTGAGCGATCTGCGCTTTTTGAAAAGGTTGCAGAAGGTATACCAAATAACAATTTAAAGTGTTTTTCACCGAGTGTTGTGTTACAGAAATCAACTTATTTAGGCTTAAAAAGAGTGGTTAGATGTATCGATACAAAAATTGAACTGTTAAACAGTACGTGTCACACAGTGAACGATCGTAAAAAATGGATACTAACGCAAATTGAGAATGTATTGGCTTTGAAAAGTCCGACTGTCGAAAAACTTACAGTACCTATTGTCACGTGGCTAGCCCCGTGATTATTAGAATCGCATTGCGCGGGGCCACGCCACGAATATCGGAACGTTCTGGAAGGACGATGTCGAAATCGTGACGCACGGAGCGTAACTCGAGACGGCGGGAGGCGACTGACCGCCTCCCACCGAGCGCGCCACCAAGGGGTTGCGACGGCACCCCCACGAGGGATTAAATACGAGCGCCTCAAGACGCTCGGGGGTCATTCGTCAGTCAGTCAGTCGTTAGTCAGGAGGCAGTCATACGGACGGGAGAGACGCGGTAACCACACGGGTAACGTGGAGACGGTAGACAGTCCGACGCTCATATTGTATACTAGTATTTGGAATAATTACACGAGCTCTCTCAGTAAAGTGAATAGAGAATAAAGGCACATCTAATCCAATTCCTGAGTACTGAGTTATTGATAACCTGATTCGACACATAACAGATCCTTACCGAGTAAAACGTCTACGGTCAATACCGCAGCCGAGATCTGGACCCAGCTAATTGAGGACCACGCCACGTAACAGGAATTAACGTGCGCCGCTACGGGTCCCATTTCATGGTGGAGGAGCTGGGATCTCGTTTCGTGTAAGAGAGTTTATATCGTGAGTCGAGAATTTAGACAATTTTTTTTTGAGAATTTAATCAACCGCGTCGGAACCAACCGCGCGAAGTGAGCGTTGTGACGGAGGAAAGAAGAAGACGATAGCGAAGCAGATCAACAGCGAAGCAGATTACATCAACAGCGAAGCAGATTACACCTACAGCGAAGCAGATAGACAGGAAGGAGGGAAGGAAAGAACGACTGCAAGCAATAATATACACCCAGACAGGAAGGATGACCAGAGATAGCCGTGTCAATACATTCTTGGTCGCCTTTTTGTAAGTACATTTAAATTTTATCATTTAGTTCCGTGGGAACCGCGAACGACTGGAATTTAGAAGCACGTGAAATAGTAATTTTACAAGTGATTTGACAAACCGAAAAAATAACGAATTATTCAGGCAATCTTGTATTCTGTACTACTTGTTGAGTAAATAATACAGGTCAACGAACCAGAAGTCGAACTTCAGTCTCAAGCGCAACAGAGCGCAACTTGGCAAAATTTTTCGGGGCATTGTAAAATCACTTCGTAAACGTAAAGCTAAGCGAAACACGATGTCAAAGCAGAACACCGATACGTTGCATGATGAACTCGGAGGGATTAGGAGAAATGTTTCACGATAAATTTAATATTGAGGAGAAGGCACAGGGCTATGCTCCCCCAAGTGATACGAAGGAGGATATTCCACCACCCCCACCATCAGGGATCCCACCACATGGGAATGGTACAATAAGGAAAACGGTTAATCCTACGCGAGCGCGCCAAGCGATAACAGAATCTGATCCGAAAACGGCACTCGATAAGAACCCGGTTGACGAAAGTCTTTTGGAAAATTATACAAGTGGGAAACAGAGCGCAGTCTTGAGAGTGCTTATGGCGCAACCGTCTATAGAAGCGAAGTGGATGGTGGTAGCGTCACTTATAGGAATAGCTCAACTCGACGACAATAACGAAAGGGATTTTTTGAAAGCATTTGAAGGAATTGAGTATCTATTATCACACGAAGTAGAATATTTGCAACCAAAAGACACTGAATTTTTGGTAGAATCGAGAGAAACTATACGTAACAAAATTCGAGAAAATCGGGGTCAGCGCAAACGGGAACAGGAAAATAAGCGAGCTAGGGAATTACAAGAACTGAAAGATCGCGAACAGGCACATAAAGTATTGATACAGAATATCGCGGAAAACTACAAGGGAACGGCTAAAACTGTACCTGGAAACGAACAAAACCAGAACGACAATGATTACTATCCGGAAGAATTATTGTAATAAAGAGACAAATCCGAACAATACAATGGAGACGCCGGTCGACTTACACCTCGAGTATCGTAACCTTATTCCGGACTTGGAAGCATTCGCAATGGGAAAAGAGGAAAGAGAGGAGATGGCAAGGATAAAAGCGGAACTCGGTCAGAAGTACGTTAAATTACAGGAGGAACAACAGTATCTACCAAAAATTAAACAGGAACAGACGCCACAGTATGACTACGGAACATTACAGAATCTAAAGGGGGGACAGCTGGACATAGTCAATTACGGACAGGGCAGATTTCACGACAATCAAACACACTTACAAAAAATTAAACAAGAAAAAATAACACATTCAACTCCGAAAAAGGAAATTAAAGTACAGGGACCGACAACAGACTATAACGATACGGACGGGATCGAAATCATGACAGTGCATTCGCAAATATTGAGCGGAAATCAAATTCAGCAGTATCAGAGAGACGGCCCAATAAAACACCAAGATAATCCTGGGAAACAAAACGGATACTTAGGACCACCGCGTCAGGAGCAACAACCGACTATCACATACCCACCATCGAAAGTATCGGTCAGATTTAACGAAGAAAGGAATAGGCTTCTAGAATCAAACAGAGAATTTATAGAAAGATGGAGCGAGCGGCGGCAACAAGAGCTGATGGAGGAAGAAGAGGAGGAAGATATACGCAACAATAGCACGTGGGTAGTTAAGCCGCAGGACAGAGGAAACAGTGAGAATAAAGTGACGAATGAACAAAATGGAAATAACTCAGTAGGAGCAGAATATCTGCAGAGGATCGAGGCGGACCCTCAAAATGTTAGAATGACGGGCTCGAGGGAATGGACAGGAAACGGGTCATATTACGATCCGAATATCCGAATTACCTTGAATCAGGCTTTCAACAGCATTCCAGAATTCGATGGAAACCCCGATACACTACCATTGTTCAGGGATGCACTGAGGAACGTAGTTAGACAACGTGGGCACGCATAAAGGTAATAAGGGTAAAGTAATAGAATCACAAATTTCTGGCGGCCCTAACGTGGGTCCGTAGTTTTGAATCGCCGGATACAAATTCCAATTCAAATCGTTCGGAAATGAAGTAGAGTCTTCAATTTATCAAGTCACCGAAATTGCAGTGCTGATATCATACTAACACGCTATGGCGCGATTTCACGAACGGCAAAGAATGTGCCTACTCGGGGGAGTGGCGTGAGTCAGCGCGAGGTAACTCCGCTTAGGAAATGAAAAGTACCGGTGTTGAGAACGCTCCACCTGGGAAAAACTCACGGTCGGTTCATTTGGTTATCTATTCGAGTAAATAATGACAGAAGGATCTGACACCAAAGTTGACACGAAAGTAGCGGTGTTGAAAACACTCCACCTAGCGAAATTCGCGGTCATTTAATACATCCATATTGCTAACATTGTCACGACCGAGAGAATTGGCATTGAGGATTCTCCGCTTTGGAAATGAAAAGTACCGGTGTTGAAAACGCTCCACCTGGGAAGCAATCGCGAGCAGTTTGGAAAAAGCCGGCGTCAAGGAAGCTTGACCAAGAAATATGATTATCAGCGTCGAGACTACTCCGCTTAGAGAACAAAGACGCGGGCGTGGAAACGTACCACCTGGCAAAGATTTGCGAACATCGTATATATTCATTCTAACTAACATCACTCTACGATCGGGTGTCGGAGTAGATGAATTCGTGCAAGAAAAGAGTCTGGCGTCGAGAATGCTCCGCCTGGAAATATAACGACCCAGCGTCGAGGTAACTCCGCTCAAAAAACCGGTGTCGAGAATGCTCCACCTGGGAATAACAGCCATGCACACCCAGCGTCGAATTTATTCCGCTTGGGGAAATAAAATGCTTAATCGTGGTAAAACTCGTCGGGAAACGTAACGCTAATATGTTAATCGTAAATTATTTACAATATCACAAAAACGAAGTGAACATCAAGGTTATCGAGCCAAGAAAAGATGAATTGAATGTATAAAGCAGCGTTGAAAAACTCCGCCAGAATTGCAAGTCAGCACCTGTTGTATGACCGACTGGCGTCGAGAACGCCCAAAAAAATGGAGTCAGCAAATGAATCGCGGTCGGTCATTCGCACTAACCATACTAACATTCGGATTATAAACAAACATGATATCAGCAGTTGCAAATCGCGAAACCTTTCTCAGTGTATTAATATAATATATTTTAAAATATGGCTCTAAAAGCATGATCCTCTTTATCTTCAGCAGTATGATATTCTCAAATCAAAAGAAACAAAAACAAAAAACAAAGTAAACAAAAATAAAGCTAGGCCAGTAAAAGTAGGCAGTTGATGATTAGGATTGGAGCTCACTAAAACATTGACACTTGAAAGGACTACTCAAGAAATGGATGGGCAGGACATTAAATAAGAATACGGAGTCCATTTTCTTTACATACTGATATTGGAACGAGTAAATACTACAGTTACAAACAGGCATTAGGTTCGAAATATTAGTATGATTGGAAAAGCGGCAATATATCATCCTACGAATCATCGGAAAAATCCTCAGAGTGAACCATCACAGTGTCGGCATCAGCTGCCAAGGTCAGCTTGATCGGATACTCGATGAGAGCAGGTATTACGGTGCTCATTCCAGTCACAAGCTGGTATCCTTACTTTGTAACCATGGTAAGAATGGTAGCAAAGGAAACTGAGGGATTCCGCGACTTGATAAAAAGACGGTTTTGCCAATAGGGGTTTCCTTTTCGGCAGTAGGGTCACTCAACTAGGAGATACGCACATCGGCCACACGCTGCATGACCCCAATCATGCCGGAAATACACTGGGTACAAAAAACCGCAATAGAGCGTGGAGGTAAAAATTTCCTGTATGGCCTCGCCATAGTCGAATTCATCAGCCGGAGTATGGGCCCAATAAGAATTTGGAGGAACTTCATCAATCGATTCCTCGAATAGTTCCACGAGATCAAAAGAATCAGCAAATGGATCATCAAACCTAGACATAGATGTAGTGGGTTCAAGCAGTTTTCATTCAGCGGAAGAAGCAACCGTCGGAGTAACATGAGCAACAGGCAAGTACTCTGAATCTGTTGATGAATTAGAACGAAGACTAGTGAATGTAACATTCGAGTATTCAAGGAGGAAATCCAGCTCTTCTGGAGTGAGAGTCCATCGCAAAAGCCGCTCAATATTCGTGAAGCCTGAGGTCTAGCAGATGAACCGAGACACTGGGTAAAACGAGTGAGAGCGGGACGAGCAAGCAGAAAGGCGACACAGTCTATAGAAATAGTTCTTGATACAGAAAAACCAAACGTGACTAGGTGCGACTCTAACTCAAGTCGAGAAAAGTTGGTCCAGGCGATCGGAGAAAGGAGAACAGACAAACAGGCCGGAAATAAATAGTCAAGATATCCACTCGGAGCACTATTGGAAAGTTTTAGCAGGGTCCCTACTACTGGCAAAGTTGAATATAAAGGAATCATATTGCTGAAGTTTCACAACGGAACAGTTAATTAGAAAGCTAGAAACTGAGAGAGGCGTTCGCGCGGTTTTGACAGATGCGCAAATAATGCAGGTAGCGAACAAATAATGTAAAGTTGCGATGAGTTTTTATAACTGGGAGAGAATCAGTGTAGAATTGAAACGAAATAAGAATGATAGCCAGGATAATAATTGGACCATGAGAATGACAGATAAAGATTAACGTCAAGGCGGACAAATTCTCTTGGGTACATCTAGATGGGCAATATTTAGATAAACAAAAGACCATCAATTTATAATCACAACGTGAAAGGCATATAAGAATATACAATCTTTCCCATTAGGAGGAATCGAGGATCTGCGGTTATGATATATAATATAATAACTCGTGCGGGAATTTGCGAGGAAGCGTCGGAACGATTTGAAGAACTGTAAAATCTGTGATATCAGCACGCCGCGGAGCGACGCGCGGATCGAGCAAGCCATTAGCGGACTCAAACTATGGATGAGGATCTGGCAACAATGGCAGAGAATGGCCGCTACTGAGACTACTCCGGTACGGAACACGGGCAACAGAGCGCGTTATAATGTGCATCGACAGCACCTCACAAAACGACGAAAGCGAGCGAATTCCCGAACCAGGTTTTGATTCAATACCATACTCGGAGAAAAACGTTAAATTTACGGTCAATATTAACATTCAATTTGATTATTTTTTTCTTTCAAACATAGAAGCAGATCGCCAGAAATCGATTATTCTCTTATTACGCAAGTAATCGATCTTATCAAGGAATTTGGAAATTTTGGAAATTTAGTAATTTGAAAAAATTAGAAGTTGGGTTATTAATTTTGAACATTTTATTTTTTGTAATTAATTATGAAAATTTGGAAATTTCGAAAAATTTGGGAATTTAGAAAGAAAAAATTTTTTGACAATTTTGGAGAATTTGGAAGTTCTGAAAAATTAAAAAAATTTTTAACAATTAGAAAATTTTGGAAAATTTGAGATTTGAAAATTTTGAAAAATTTGAAAATTTTAAGAAATTTGAAAATTTTGGAAAATTTGGAAAATTTGAGAAATTTGGAAAATTTTGGAAAATTTGGAAATTTTGAGAAATTTGGAAAATTTTGGAAAATTTGGAAAATTTGGGAAATTTGGAAAATTTGAGAAATTTGGAAATTGTGAGAAATTATAAATTTTGAGAAATTTGAAAAATTTGGAAAATTTGAAAAATTTGAAAAATTTGAAAAATTTGAAAAATTTGAAAAATTTGAAAAATTTGGAAAATTTGAAAAATTTGGATAATTTGAAAAATTTGGAAAATTTGAAAATTTGAAAATTTTAGGAATTTTGGAAATTTTGGAAAATTTGAGAATTTTGAAAATTTTGGAAAATTTGAGTTTTTAAAATTTTGGAAAATTTGAGAATTTTCAAAATTTTGGGAACGAGTCCACCAGCAAACCCCTGCAATGTCGGTAAGCATGCGAGTCCATTAGCATGAAAGTCCACCTGTAAGAGTTCACCCGCAAGAGTTCACCCAAGGCTAGCAGCATACTACGATGCCGACAGGCGTAAGAGTTCACCCGCAAAAGTTCACCCAAGGCTTGCAGCATACTACGATGCCGACAGGCGTAAGAGTTCACCCGCAAGAGTTCACCCAAGGCTAGCAGCATACTACGATGCCGACAGGCGTAAGAGTTCACCCGCAAAAGTTCACCCAATGCTTGCAGCATACTACGATGCCGACACTAATAAAATGATTGCAATAATTAGTAGCTTTTCGATTACATGTAGATTATATTTATTCAGACATCAAATTCATTGAAAAAGCCAAGAGTATTTTTTGGTTTCATTGTAATGAGTTTTTTTATTACAAATTGAGAGGAAACAGAACTCAACAGAACACGTAACATTAAAAATTTTGAGAATTTTGGAAAATTTGGAGGAATTTGAAAATTTTGAGAAATCTGAAAATTTCAAAAATTTCAAAAATTTGGAAAATTTGGAAAGATTAGAAAATTTTGGAAAATTTGAGAATTTAAAAATTTGAAAATTTGGTCATGCGAGATGTATAGATGCGAGAGGTGTATGTTCGATGGTTGCCGGGCAATCTCGGGGATAATGTTATCCATTCGCCAGGCCGCTCGGTCGGTAATCTTGTCCGTTCGCCAGGCCGAATAGTATTATACATAGGACGAAGCCACCCAGGGCCTTCGAAACCACTATAATTCGTTTCCAGCTATCTTATGTGGTTATCTATTCAATAATACACCCTGCAAAGTTATTATTTGAAAACGGAAGTTTGGGTGTATATGAAAAAATATCAATCAAATCAAAGATGAAGAAGAGGGGTGATTCGGAACGTTTAATTAGAATCATTTATAATTGATACTCGTTCATAGGACCGTGTTATGGCCCGGCCGTGCCCCGCCCAGAATTTTCAAAAATATTAGATTGACGGGAGTCGCATCGTATATGGGCGATGCGCATTTTCCCACATGCTACCTGAGTTGCGCCGAGAACGACGAATGGATATATGTGCGAGTGTAAGAATGCGCTGAGTGCGACGCATCCATGCGACGGATGGCGAATCGCACGTAGCACCGGAAAATCTTGTGGATAGCTTGCATCTTTATGCAGCTGCCCAGCATTGTACGGATGGATGTCGGCTATAAGATATTCACTTATCAGCCTATGCGAAGCCACGAGCAGCCAGCGGGCGCTCGTGTGGGAATGTTATTTTATAAGTGCGAGTTGCACACGGCAACTGCGCAGCTCCCAGTTCTTAAGAAACGGCCATAGGATATTTTCTTATCGGCACGTATAAGCTGACGAGTAGCCAGCGGGCGCTCGAGCGAGAAATAAATGTATAGTCAAATATAATTAACAAGTATGCGATGCAGATGAATTATGCACTAAGGAATTAAGAACTGATCCGGCCGGATCAGAATGCATTTGTATTTATGTGCCATGAGGGAGGGCGAATTGTTCATGTTGTTAGCCGGTAAATAGTTTAGTAAATGAATGACGCGCAGATGCGAATATTAATATAAGGCGCCCTATTCATATAGATAATTACGTGAATAAGCCGATGCGCCTTGCAGCGCAAACATAGATTTGTAACGAAGCGAGCGCGCTTCGTAGTCATAAGTATTCGCGCGTGCGAACGGAGAGAAGACGCTGAGCCACGCGCGCTTGTTATCACTCCATGAGGGAGAGGTAATTCTCGCGAAGTGCAACTGCGCTTCCCAACCGTTTCGCGCCCGCGCTTCGCGCCCTGCGAGCGCATCTTGACGTGACGTCACGGCGCATATAAAAGATGCGGCCACGGCGGACACGAACGAGTTGATCCGCGATAATCACGGATGCCACACGGGTGGCCGGACAAGGAGCACGCGAGCGGCGCAGCTCCCCGCGGACGCGTAGCTTAACATCTATTATTTTGGAAGCAGAGATGTGTATACGATCCAACCACGCGGGATCGGGTGTTAAATATAGTTTGAGTAAGATAAATAAACGTTAGTGTTAGCCCGCACGCAGCTGGTTTTCTTATAACACCCTCACTCGCTCCATACACATTCCACCCGAGCCGATACGATGATACGGCCCAGCGCGCCAGGGACTACTCGGCTGCCACGCTGCCAAGTTCCAGACGGGGACGACCAGGCGCCGGACGGAGTAGGGAAAATGTAAGTGGCCGAGCGGCCTTGCATTCAACAGGGATCGCGACATCTCAACACAGACAATATCCCGCATAAATAGGGGTTTGTCGCCCAACCGCCCCTCTAAATAACGGTCGGGCCATTACAATGGTGACAGCGGTGGGATATTGTTTGTGTGAGAAAACGTGAATACGGGAGATTCGAAGTAAGGTCAAGGGGTTTCAAGCGACTGTTTGAGACGCGGAAATGGAGGCAAAAATCGATGAAGTACGCGCGAGCATTAACATGTTGCAACTAAGCGTAGAAATCGATGCAGAGCGCATTGACAGAATGGTCAGTGAAATTCTCGCGCGCGAATTACGTGGAAAATCAAGGAGTGACGCCTCCACTCAAACTAATGATTCCGAGTTTACGAAAAGGAAAACGGGCCAAGAACCGGCTTTACGGACCAACAGGAAGCGTGAACGATCGGAAGAATTAATTTGTTTTTGCTCCAACAAACAAGGGCATTTCATCCGCAAGCGCCGTAAGCGCAATTATGTCGAGAGGGACAGATCCGCAAGCGAAAAGGTAGCACCGGCATGCTGGCTTTCCGATTAAGAAATCACGCATGTGGCTGTGCTATACAAGAAGTGTCAAGAACGAGCAGCGCTGCCCGGCCGAATTTCTCGATTTAATCAACGAAGTTTCAGCTCTGCACGTTCTGGATATTTTTTTTTGTTCGACACACATACCAAAGTAAGCTTGACGACATGCTCGATCAGCTGATCACATTCGAGATACCGAAGAAATTTAGAAAACACATTCCAGGGCTTCTTGACGAAGAAGCTCGGATTCGCACCTCAACTCATACTAATTTCGATTCCAACTTGCACGAAGATAATTGCGCAAGCACATACCGACCCTTCGAGTTTCCCTCGGGAAGTCAGAACATTCGCAACATCGTACGCAACGATAACGTAGATCGCACGGAGATAAATTACAAAGACGAAACGATTTATCCTCCTGACGCTCAAGAAGAACATTCCGAAATTTCGAAATTCGTGGGATTTTTCCAATCCAAACTTTACGAGCCTATTTCACATGGCATAGCTGAACTTGGACAATTTCATGACGGTTCGTCAATCCAGACCCCATTTGCAGAGACTTCTGTAAACTCTTTTTGTAAGGGTTGGACCCAAGGACCGGCTGATCACCGGATACATATAGGACACACGGGGCACCGTCACTGTCGCTACGGATCAAAGGTCGCGAAATAGCAATTTTCGTACCGAGTAAAAGGGAACGAGAAGGTTGGATAACCACTCGTCGCATGAAGGGGCAACAATCGAGACACGGGCAGGATGCACCGCGGATTGACTCGGTTTGTTGCAACAGTTAGAATCGAACCGGCGAGACAAACAATTGTAGGACGCGCGGTATAATGATTCAAAAATTTTATCAATGTTCGAAACAAGTAAAACGTGAACTAATGGACTCAAGGAGTCAAAGGGGAACGTGAGGGTGGGGGTAAGCGAGTCATGAGACCCGCCTTCGACAAACGACAGTAGAGTCACGAACGGACGAGAGCGATCCGACAAAGAATTTGCGCGAGTTATACACAGAAACAGAAAATGAGCCTAGTTGCACGACAGGAAAATCGCAAATGGGTATCGACCAGGCCAAGCGCCGAAAACCGTTCGAGTTTCAATCGTGTCATTCCGGAAAAATTTCAAAGCACGGATGAAATTCGAAATCTATCTAGGGGACAAACAAACGTGACGGACGTACACTTATAAACTAATAAAATATCGCGCATACGCGATTTAGAGTGGATTTCACGAAACCTCGGGAGCTTTCTAAGGGAAATGCGGAAAACGCGCATATGAATCGAGTTCCGGGATCTCGTGGAAACCGCAACAATAATATAAGGGCGTTAGCGAGTAACGATAAGCGCGTGGACTTGGTCCAAACCAAAGTAAGAACGCGAATGTTTATAAAATGTGAGAGACAATTGCAGCGCGGATAGAATAAATTAGCTAAGTAAGTTATCTAAGCAAATGTTATGCAAAATTCTGCCGAAAAAAATTTGTAATTTTAACAGGAAATGAAATGAACCGCCACGGAGCCGCCTACGCGAGCGTGAACGCAGGTAGAGAAGGAGCAGCTGAGCCCACGAGCCATCCGACGTACAGACTGCAGTCAGCTGCAGAGCCGCCAAGGTACAGCTGCGGCCCTGAAGAGGGAAGGCGTGCGTTGCCTGCAGCAGCGCAGCCGTTCTCAAGCGGCGACTACCCATCGATCCGCTCACCGTGTTCACGGACTCCGCGCAACGAAGATCGAGGGGATGAATCAACAACTTTAAAGTGAAATTAGACGACTCGCGGGTCGATGACAAAGATTGAATTAAAGAGAGTTTATAATTACGAGACTTTAAATGCGAGGTTGAAGGGGCAGATACGTGTATGAATGAATCTAGTGTTTAAAATAAATCAATAGGGATAGGGGGAGAGTACAGAAAAAAAAAAGGGAGAAAATGCGGAATTATGTTAAATATATATATATTCTTTTATTTTTTTTCATCATTCTAATTTTTAATGAGCAAGCGCACATGCGCGCCAAATCAAGGGTGAGCACCCGAACTGCAGCTCACGAAGGAGGCGCGATCATCATCGCTCTCGTTCTCGCTGGGCTCCACTAGAGAGAGGTCCACCGGCTCGAACTCGACGGCAGAGCCTTTGGCGCCGACCGCAATGGCAGCGGAGTCGTCAGCTGTGGCACCGTCCGGTTCGACGAGCGTGACCTCGGCGACGCCCGCCGCAGCAGCATTGATGAGAGCCTCGGCGACTTCTGCGGCCTCGCTCTCGGAAGCAGCGACGCTAGGGGCCTCCGGCGCGACTTCCTCGAGGATCACCACGGACGCAGCCACAGGATTCGTGGAGACGACAGCTGGATCAGGCGCGGGTGCGGCCTCAGGCGACGGTTCTGCACGGGGTTCGTCAAGGGCGAGCACCGGCGCAGCCTCTCGTACTGTCTCGACGGACGAGGCCGGCGACGCTGGCCCGCTCCCCACAGCGCAATCAGCTGGCACCGCCGATGCGCCAGCCATGGTACAGGTGCGCAGGTGCGCGCCTCGGTCCATGTAGGCCACCCTGCGGCCACAGGCTCTATGCGGCGCCTCGCGCCGCTGGAGCGAGCACACGTCCAAGTGTGATTGCCGGAAACCATCGGGCGCGGCTCGCCCGCAGTCTCGGTGAAGGACCCAGTCTAGGCGTTTTCTCTCATGGGAGAGAGTGGCACTCATGAGGCCACGGGCGAGGAGCCTCCGGGCATCCTCCTCGCGATAAAACCGCACGTAGAGGAACGACTTGCCGTCGTCTCTCTGATGTGCATTGTAGCATGCAATAGGGCCGTCATCGGCCACCTGCACGACGGCGTCCCAGATTCGGGTCGGAGGAGTGACGACTAACCGGACCCTGCACCGGTCGAGCTTGCCAGGCTCTGCCGTCGCCCCTCGAACAGGCGAGGTCACGGGCGAGCGCCACGGGTATTTGTTCCCAGCGCCAGGAGCCTTGGAGGCGCGCCGAGACCGACTGCGCCCGCGACTCTTGTCGCGCCGTGTCACGACGTCGTCCGACGCCCCATTGCTCTCCGCAGGAGCGTCGACAGGAGTGGAAGCTTCGGGCACCTCGGCCCTAACACGATGGTCCGCCGGGCCTGTGAGCATCAGCTCACGGGAAATTCGGGAGGCGAGCAGCCAGCTCCCCCACGCCACGTCGGCCTCACTTCTGGAGCCGAAAATGACCTCAACGGTCAGTGAGTCTGGCCGCAAATCCGAGAGGATTACCTCTGCAAGCTCCAGCCAGGAAGGGACGCGTAGCGGAAAGAACGAGCAGCCGCCCGAACTGGCGCGCGCCACGATCTTAATGCAGCAAGGCGCGGCGGCCTCGCGGATAAGGGACACGTCCAGGAACATCTGAAAAGAAAAAGAAAAAGGTTTAGAATGGTCAACGCACAACGCACCGTGCAAGAGAAAGAGAGCACGCGCAAGCTACGAAGAGCCGCACAAAGCGGACGAGCCGATAGCTCTCCGCGCGGCGCCCTTGAAATCAGCCGTGACGTCACACGATGACGCGACGCCTCCTCGGCAAGAGCGAGTACGCTCGGAGTCACTGGGAAGGCCTCAGCTAAGAGAGCGCGAGCGAGACGGCGAAGAGCCGCACAAAGCGGACCAGCCGATAGGTCTCCGCGGGACCGACCGGGAAGCAAACACGGAGCAACGCAGCCTCCCGCGACGCGATCGCGAGGAACGCGTGCGTATAGCGAGAATTCACGGCGAAAGCGAAGAAACGCCGCGCCCCGCACCTCAACAGAGAGGAAAATGAATGAGCGCAAGAGTACGAATAGCCGCACAAAGCGGACGAGCCGATAGCTCTCCGCGCGGCGCCCGAGATATAGCGCGTCGACAGGTGAAGTCACGCGAGCGGCGCAGCTTCCCCGCACACAGGAAGCAAGGGCTGGCGAGTTACCCAGACTCGCGCACAGAGGTATGGGAGACGCGTCAAGGACGTACATGCCGACCGAGACACGGAGAAGCAACCACGCGCGTACCCACGCACACGGGGTGGTGAATCACCGCGACGACACGCGCACATACCCGCACACACACGGAATCTGTTCGCGCAACGAACTGGAAAAGGCGCGCGTACAAAAAGCAAGGAGCCGCGGATTACACGGATGTCACGCACCAAAAACGATGAAAATCCAGCGTACGCACGTGCGAATCGCTAACACTCCGCGCACGATACCGGAGGAATATGTCCACGACCGCACTGGACGAGAAGGAAAAACTCACCTTGTACACCAAGAGGATAAGGCACCAGGGCAATGAGTGAGCAGCAGAGCAGGAGCAACTGGAGCGAGCGGCGATCAGCAGCTGAATGATCGGCGAAGTTCGATCGCAGGCACAATGAGCCTCGACGCGCCGGACGCAGCTGACGGAGGGCTTATCGCCGAAGTATGCGACAACACTGTATACGGGCGAAGGCCACTGAAGTATAACAGGAAACCGGAGCGCAGGCAATCGACCGCGCTAGTATTATAAGCCGTATGTATTTATGATCGAGAGGTATATGCCGATCGGGATTAGTTGTAAGGTGAAAATGGAACTTTCCGAGGTAGCTCAGGTAGAGGGATTTGCAGTTCCAGAAAACTCGGTACAGCGGTCCTCGTTTTGACATGAGGGTAGGGGTGTTATGGCCCGGCCGTGCCCCGCCCAGAATTTTCAAAAATATTAGATTGACGGGAGTCGCATCGTATATGGGCGATGCGCATTTTCCCACATGCTACCTGAGTTGCGCCGAGAACGACGAATGGATATATGTGCGAGTGTAAGAATGCGCTGAGTGCGACGCATCCATGCGACGGATGGCGAATCGCACGTAGCACCGGAAAATCTTGTGGATAGCTTGCATCTTTATGCAGCTGCCCAGCATTGTACGGATGGATGTCGGCTATAAGATATTCACTTATCAGCCTATGCGAAGCCACGAGCAGCCAGCGGGCGCTCGTGTGGGAATGTTATTTTATAAGTGCGAGTTGCACACGGCAACTGCGCAGCTCCCAGTTCTTAAGAAACGGCCATAGGATATTTTCTTATCGGCACGTATAAGCTGACGAGTAGCCAGCGGGCGCTCGAGCGAGAAATAAATGTATAGTCAAATATAATTAACAAGTATGCGATGCAGATGAATTATGCACTAAGGAATTAAGAACTGATCCGGCCGGATCAGAATGCATTTGTATTTATGTGCCATGAGGGAGGGCGAATTGTTCATGTTGTTAGCCGGTAAATAGTTTAGTAAATGAATGACGCGCAGATGCGAATATTAATATAAGGCGCCCTATTCATATAGATAATTACGTGAATAAGCCGATGCGCCTTGCAGCGCAAACATAGATTTGTAACGAAGCGAGCGCGCTTCGTAGTCATAAGTATTCGCGCGTGCGAACGGAGAGAAGACGCTGAGCCACGCGCGCTTGTTATCACTCCATGAGGGAGAGGTAATTCTCGCGAAGTGCAACTGCGCTTCCCAACCGTTTCGCGCCCGCGCTTCGCGCCCTGCGAGCGCATCTTGACGTGACGTCACGGCGCATATAAAAGATGCGGCCGCGGCGGACACGAACGAGTTGATCCGCGATAATCACGGATGCCACACGGGTGGCCGGACAAGGAGCACGCGAGCGGCGCAGCTCCCCGCGGACGCGTAGCTTAACATCTATTATTTTGGAAGCAGAGATGTGTATACGATCCAACCACGCGGGATCGGGTGTTAAATATAGTTTGAGTAAGATAAATAAACGTTAGTGTTAGCCCGCACGCAGCTGGTTTTCTTATAACACCCTCACTCGCTCCATACACATTCCACCCGAGCCGATACGATGATACGGCCCAGCGCGCCAGGGACTACTCGGCTGCCACGCTGCCAAGTTCCAGACGAGGACGACCAGGCGCCGGACGGAGTAGGGAAAATGTAAGTGGCCGAGCGGCCTTGCATTCAACAGGGATCGCGACATCTCAACACAGACAATATCCCGCATAAATAGGGGTTTGTCGCCCAACCGCCCCTCTAAATAACGGTCGGGCATTAACAACCGAGTACATTCAAACAATGTAGATATTACTATAAATATAATTGAGAAATCATACATAATTCATTCGTACCTTTAAGTATATATCAGAGTTTATTGATTACTTGAGATTACAGATGTAATCTATGACAAACTGTAAATTCGACGTGCAGGCGTAAGCGCGGGCGAAGAAATATTTTTCAAGAAATATTTTTCTTGTCATTTCCAATTAATCATACGGACTCATATGGAAAAGTAATTTGAAATTAGTTATTCAAGATTCGGTTCTACGCTTTAATTCATTATTGTTACCTTTCTACAATAACATGCATATATAATACTAATTACGTCTGTTATAATAATGGTAATAATTATAATTTTTATATTTGGGAAATTCCAGTCGTCGGGGGGCTCCTTTATTTAATTGTTCAAAGACTGTCAACAGGAAAACGAAAGAGAACCAAGCCGATGTTACGTCAGGACATCGAGATGCGGTGGGAGCGTGACCAAAGAAGGGTCACAATGCAGCCACAGCTACATCATACCGGAATGCTAAGACCAGCTGTGAGCCTATCAGACGTAACCGAGAACGTGACCGCCCTATTACCCAAGGAAGGGCCTGCAAGTCAACCAATCACTCGAAGACCTTGAGCATCGATTCAATAAAGAGAAAAATTAAATAAAAAGCAAAAAATGATTGACGAAAATATATTTAATTATGATATAGTACACTGAGAGAGCCAACTTAGGTTAGATTGATGTATCAGGGTGGCATATACACAACCCATCATTACACTTACACACATACATAATTGTTACACCAACATGTAGCACAACAATTGTAGAAAAATAGGAATATTAGACCCCACGGGCATTCCTTTTAAGGATAATAAATTTCGCATATATGGGGCGTTCTTCGTCAGCTCTCCGAAGCCGGCGCGCGGACGCTAAAACCTCACATTTTCGACGCTTGTTTTCGACTCTATATGACCCATATCTAAATAATGTTGGATATGCTATCAATGTAGTTTTTTCTCAGCTTTCCGATGGTGAATTTAGTTTTCCAAATTTTTTACATTTTCACAGAAAAAAAACATAAAACAGGCCATATCTCAAAAAACCTATTTTTTTAAATTTTTTTAAGTAGTCTAGATCGAAAGCTGAGGTTTTTTTACGTTGATATGGACCTTCTGGAAACCTACTTTTTTTTTGTATTCGAGTAATTGAGTAGCAAACATGAGAAAATGCGTCGCGTCGGGCCGGGCCGCGCCGCGCCGCGCTGCTCCACGCGCTCGATTAAATATCCATACTAAGTAATTTGTGTCTGTTGAATAAAGGACTATCTCTCAATGTGTCCGCCAGAGGGATACCATTTTTCTCATACCTGCTACTGAATTCGTCCGGTGAAAGCTATAAAGTCATCCGTTACAAACGCCAAATTCATATCTTTATAACTGAAAAAATTCTTATTTGATTCTGCTTAACAATATATCGAGATTCAATAAGAGATTGTTCAAAACTAACATTCTCTATCCATTAATCTGTCCCTATTGAACGTTTAACGTTTCAATATTGAAACAAGATGGTTGGAGTTCAATTTCTGAAATGTGCCAATCCCTTTCAGAAACCGAATCACACTGTAAAAAAAAATTTAGTCAAGTTTCCCCTATCATTTGCAGACACATATCCATCAATACCTGCAAATGCGAAAATTTGCTTGAAATGTAGGTTAGAATTATCCTCATCTTTGAAGAAAGAAAATAGTACAAATGATCCGTTCTCTCCAGTCAGTAAGAAATATAAACCGTGTCGAGAAAACTGCACTGATGAGTATCATAGAGCAGGTGTAACTGTCCTCGAGCAAATAAAAGAAAAATTTCGAGAGACCCAGAACAAACAGGAAAGAATTTTATTGCTCACTCTTACACCAAAATATTGGAGTCGTGATCAGCTTCAAAGAGAGTTTTCTTGCTCAGAATGGGAAGCAAGAAAAGCTCAAAAACTAATGGCTGAAAATGGTATTCTAACATCACCTATTGCAAAGAAAGGCAAAGTAATACCTGATGAAACAGTATCTTTAGTTAAAAGTTTCTATGAACGCGACGATAATAGTCGATTGATGCCTGGGATGAAAGATTTCTTATCGGTCAAAAATGATAATGATGAGCGAGTTCATGTACAGAAGCGATTGTTACTATGTAACTTATTAGAACTCTATGCTCAGTTCAAGAAAGAGTATGAGAATGTTATAATAGGGTACAATAAATTCACACAGCTCAAACCTCCCCATTGTATTCTAGCAGGTAGTAGTGGAACGCATAACGTTTGTGTATGCGTTCATCATGAAAACGTAAAACTTATGTTGAGTGGTGTAGAATTGGAACACTTGACAAAAAACACACGCTTTCCACTAAAAAATTATCATGACTGCATTAATGCAATTGTATGTGCCAAACCATTGGACGCGTGTTTCTTAGGGGACTGTTTGGATTGTCCGAATACAGCTGTGCTTAAAGAGATCTTACTCCAAAGTTTTAATGATAATAATATTCACAATGTGAAATTTGAAACGTGGATGCAAACTGATCGTTGCTCAATTGTCACACAATCTGTCGACACATATGAATATCTGAACTTGCTGGGTGACAAATTAATGAAATTGAAAACTCACGACTTTTTTGCCAGAAAACAGTCTGTATTCATTCATGATTTGAAAAAAAAATTGTTAGAAGGAGAATTCTTAGTTTGTTTTGATTTTGCTGAAAATTATGCTTTTGTTGTACAGAATTCAGCTCAATCTTTCCACTGGAATAATAATCAGGCAACAATTTTCACAGTAGTTATCTACTTTCAGAGAAACAATGAACTTAAACACAAAAGTTTGGCTATTATTTCGGATAATTTATCTCATGACACTATTGCAGTTTATGTATACCAAGAAATAATCATAAATTATCTGAAGAAAGAATACAAACCAAAGAAAATTTATTATAGTACCGATGGAGCGGGTCAACACTTCAAAAATCAAAAAAGTTTCTCTAATCTTATTAATCATAAGAAAGATTTTGGCATTCCCGCGGAATGGCATTTTTGTGCGACCGCACATGGGAAGGGAGCATGCGATGGAATTGGAGCTAATGTGAAACGAGGTGCTAGACGAGCAAGTTTACAACGCTCTGCAAATAATCATATTTTAACCGCAGAAGGTTTATTTGAATGGGCAAGAAATTACTGTAAAGAAACCATGGTATTTTATAGTAAGAAAGAAGATTATGAGCAAGCTAAACTGAAATTGAAAGAAAGATTTGATAAGTGTTTTGCTATACAAGGTACTCTGCAATTTCATGCGTTCATACCAACTTCCAATGACAGACTGATGGTCAAAAAAATTTCATCTGCTGAGGAATATGAAATTTTTCCTAGATTAAAACGAACTGAAAAAGTAGTTCAGTTGAAACATAGTATGGCAAAGTCTTCAATATCAAAGCCAAAACGAAGGTCAAAGAATGTGAAATGAAATAATGTCCATATCTCAGTCCATAAACCAAATGAGTACATAATCTACGCTAGATAGTAGTTTATCCAACAGATAGAGACTTGTATGGATATTGAATATATTCCGATTTCGGCACTCTTGTAAGCAGAAGACTTGAGCTGGAGCGCGTGGAGGCAGCGCGGCGCGGCGCGGCACGGCGCGGCCCGGCCCGACGCGACGCATTTTCTCATGTTTGCTACTCAATTACTCGAATACAAAAAAAAAGTAGGTTTCCAGAAGGTCCATATCAACGTAGAAAAACCTCAGCTTTCGATCTAGACTACTTAAAAAAATTTAAAAAAATAGGTTTTTGAGATATGGCCTGTTTTATGTTTTTTTTTTTGTGAAAATGTGAAAAATTTGGAAAACTAAATTCACCATCGGAAAGCTGAGAAAAAACTACATTGATAGCATATCCAACATTATTTAGATATGGGTCATATAGAGTCGAAAACAAGCGTCGAAAATGTGAGGTTTTAGCGTCCGCGCGCCGGCTTCGGAGAGCTGACGAAGAACGCCCCATATATATCATTGATGTAGCAGATTGTAAGACAAACGTCCGTATCAGTAAAATCAGACAAGGACAGGACGATACTTAACAACTGGGACATACTTGATAGATAAACGGCGACCAAGAATATAATGAACGGCATTAGTAGTATAATACGGAATAAGGGATTATAGAGTATGAACGAAATTCAACGAACCACGGAAATTCGTTTCGAAGGGTATCGGTAGGATTTCAAGGGATTAGAATCTTGGGAATTTTTTTTTAACTTTTTGATGGATGATCCGTCGGGGACGACGGGATGGCGGCCCTAACGTGTCACGTGGCTAGCCCCGCGATTATTAGAATCGCATTGCGCGGGGCCACGCCATGAATATCGGAACGTTCTGGAAGGACGATGTCGAAATCGTGACGCACGGAGCGTAACTCGAGACGGCGGTAGGCGACTGACCGCCTCCCACCGAGCGCGCCACCAAGGGGTTGCGACGGCACCCCCACGAGGGATTAAATACGAGCGCCTCAAGACGCTCGGGGGTCATTCGTCAGTCAGTCAGTCGTTAGTCAGGAGGCAGTCATACGGACGGAAGAGACACGGTAACCACACGGGTAACGTGGAGACGGTAGACAGTCCGACGCTCATATTGTATACTAGTATTTGGAATAATTACACGAGCTCTCTCAGTAAAGTGAATAGGGAATAAATGCACATCTAATCCAATTCCTGAGTACTGAGTTATTGATAACCTGATTCGACACGTAACAGATCCTTACCGAGTAAAACGTCTACGGTCAATACCGCAGCCGAGATCTGAACCCAGCTAATTGAGGACCACGCCACGTAACACTATTTTGAACGAGGTTTTCAATGTATATGAAGAGGACATCAGGGACCAGGTGGAAACAAAACTTGCCTCATTCGGAAATCATATATTTTGTGAACGATACTTCGATGTAGTATTTCTAGAAATTGTGTGTACATGTATCGAAATATTATGCGACGAATATAATCAATTTTAAATATGCCTTACCTTGTAGATATGTTTAATAAACCATAATGTATATTCATAAACTATTTTTCACATTTACTTGAAATCCTTACCCACTGTATTATAGCTTGAGCATTTTCGTTTATTTTGAATATTTTCACGCACGTTTACTCCATACAGAAAAAAAAATTCCATCCCAATACCTTCATTGGCGCATATCTTACACACGTAAAAGAAAAATTTCCTACCGAGAGGAATTCTCCAATGAGCGTACAGTGTTACTTACCCGCTCGCGCTACGAGCTCGCTACTCTATCAAACTATCTACTTTGTCACATACGTTACGTGTAGTCATGAACACAGAAAAGAAGTCCATCCAAATACCTTCATTAGGACGCGAGATATTCACATTTGAAATTTCTCGGTGGGTGGGCCACCCCCTCACCCACCGCCCAACTCCCCCTTTTCACGCCCGCCCGGAAAAATACCGCCCGGAGGTACCCCCCCTCCGAACCGCAGAGAGCGGCAGGAAAAATACCGCCCGGGCCCCCCTCTCCGCACCACCGAGAGCGGGCGGAAAAGTAGCGCCCCGGACCCCCTCTCCGTCAAGAGGCCCATGACGTCACGGACCGCATGGAGGGGGAGTCTGGAAAAAAGGCACCCGGACAGCGAGATAGATAGAATCAGCGTCATAATGAAAATGCTGATAAGACGGATCGATAGAGCTCACTGAGCATTTTCATTTTTCATCGTTAAAAGCTGAAATATGACGATGCATCGGCGTGAAGTATTTACTTGAAAATGGGTAGTTTCATTTGTGATTTTTATGCGTTCAGAGAAAATCTGAAATTATGATATGGTGCGATTATGAGTATGTTCGATTGAAAGAACATTGAACGGGCTTTCATATCCATAATCAATACATCGAAAAAACTCGATGCGTGAGCGTCAAATTTGGGAAAATCACATTTCGGGAAGATGTACACAATTTATCGTTAGAAAAATCGAAGAATCTGCGTCATAATGGAATTTCTGATGAGATGGATCGATAGAGCTCATTGAGCGTTTTCATTTTTCATCGTTAAAAACTGAAATATGACGATGCGTCGGCGTGAAGTATTTACTTGAAAATGGGTAGTTTCATTTGTGATTTTTATGCGTTCAGAGAAATTCTGAAATTATGATATGGTGCGATTATGAGTATGTCCGATCGAAAGAACATCGAACGGGCTTTCATATCCATAATCAATACATCGAAAAAACTCGATACGTGAGCGTGAAATTCGGGAAAAACACATTCTCGTAGAGATGTACAGAGTTTATCGTTAAAAAAAATCGTAGAATCAGCGTCATAATGAAAATGCTGATAATACGGATCGATAGAGCTCACTGAGCATTTTCATTTTTCATCGTTAAAAGCTGAAATATGACGATGCGTCGGCGTGAAGTATTTACTTGAAAATGGGTAGTTTCATTTGTGATTCTTATGCGTTCAGAGAAATTCTGAAATTATGATATGGTGCGATTATGAGTATGTCCGATCGAAAGAACATCGAACGGGCTTTCAAATCCATAATCAATACTTTGAGAAAAATTTATGCGTGGGCGTGAAATTCGGGAAAAACACATTCTCGGAGAGATGTACAGAGTCTATCGTTAAAAAAATCGTAGAATCAGCGTCATAATGAAAATGCTGATAAGACGGATCGATGGAGCTCACTGAGCATTTCCATTTTTCATCGTTAAAAGCTGAAATATGACGATGCGTCGGTGTGAAGTATTTACTTGAAAATGGGTAGTTTCATTTGTGATTCTTATGCGTTCAGAGAAATTCTGAAATTATGATATGGTGCGATTATGAGTATGTCCGATCGAAAGAACATCGAACGGGCTTTCAAATCCATAATCAATACTTTGAGAAAAATTTATGCGTGGGCGTGAAATTCGGGAAAAACACATTTTAGGGAAGATGTACAAAATTTGTCGTTAAAAAAATCGTAGAATCAGCGTCATAATGGAATTTCTGATGAGATGGATCGATACAGCTCATTGAGCATTTTCATTTTTCATCGTTAAAAATTGAAATATGACGATGCGTCGGTGTGAAGTATTTACTTGAAAATGGGTAGTTTCATTTGTGATTTTTATACGTTCAGAGAAATTCTGAAATTATGATATGGTGCGATTATGAGTATGTCCGATCGAAAGAACATCGAACGGGCTTTCATATCCATAATCAATACATCGAAAAAACTCGATACGTGAGCGTGAAATTCGGGAAAAACACATTGTCGTAGAGATGTACAGAGTTTATCGTTAAAAAAATTCGTAGAATCAGCGTCATAATGGAATTTCTGATGAGATGGATCGATAGAGCTCACTGAGCATTTTCATTTTTCATCGTTAAAAGCTGAAATATGACGATGCGTCGGCGTGAAGTATTTACTTGAAAATGGGTAGTTTCATTTGTGATTCTTATGCGTTCAGAGAAATTCGTGAAATTATGATATGGTGCGATTATGAGTATGTTCGATTGAAAGAACATTGAACGGGCTTTCATATCCATAATCAATACATCGAAAAAACTCGATGCGTGAGCGTGAAATTCGGGAAAAACACATTTTAGGGAAGATGTACAAAATTTGTCGTTAAAAAAATCGTAGAATCAGCGTCATAATGGAATTTCTGATGAGATGGATCGATAGAGCTCATTGAGCATTTTCATTTTTCATCGTTAAAAATTGAAATATGACGATGCGTCGGTGTGAAGTATTTACTTGAAAATGGGTAGTTTCATTTGTGATTCTTATGCGTTCAGAGACATTCTGAAATTATGATATGGTGCGATTATGAGTATGTCCGATCGAAAGAACATCGAACGGGCTTTCAAATCCATAATCAATACTTTGAGAAAAATTTATGCGTGGGCGTGGCATTCGGGAAAAACACATTCTCGGAGAGATGTACAGAGTTTATCGTTAAAAAAATCGTAGAATCAGCGTCATAATGAAAATGCTGATAAGACGGATCGATGGAGCTCACTGAGCATTTCCATTTTTCATCGTTAAAAGCTGAAATATGACGATGCGTCGGCGTGAAGTATTCACGATGAAGTATTCGAAAAAACATCAAATGAGGTTTCATATCCATGGTGAGAATTCGAGAAAAGTTGGACGTACGCGCGAAACATGGAAAAAACTGACATTTGGCAATTTGTCAAATTGCTTCATTTCTCGGTCAAATCTACATTATATTAAAATTAATCCTTACACAAATTATGATTCCCATAATTTGCTCTTGGAGACAATGTTTTGTTAGAGAAATTGAGTCTGGCAGATCGATTGAGGAGCCCGAGCATTTTCAGAATCCATGGTGAAAAATCCAAAATTATAGACGCGTGGGCGTGATCTATATTATTGAAAATTATGTGTAGCCGAATTTTCGTCATACAAAAGATCTTGAAGTAATAAACAACTTGGAAAATGATGATTCGTAGAATATTCGGTGAAATGGGTCGAAAGAGGAGGTCAAGAGCTACAATTTGAACTGGCTATGTGTTGGAAAAAATTGATACTTTGGGGGCGTATTGACCGTAAAAACAATTATTTGACGTTTGTTTCCAGGTCAACGTAAAAAAACCGCTGCCAAGTGCCTTAGCAGTATGCTTTCTCAAAGAGGCTTCAACATCACCCACAAACGCGTCCCAAACCTGTATTTTCACCTTTCCACTAGCGTAGATACTATCATTTATTTTTCAAAGATTACAAAAAAATTATTTAATCAGCTCAATTCGTATCTTTGTGACTGTGTAAAGTGTCTTTCTTCTTCAATTGACCAAACTTTGTCACGAGTGTTAATGTCTGCCCGGGCTCTCTTAATATTTGATCAAATGCAACGAAGCAAACGGTTCTAGGTTCTACACGATGCGAGACATTTGGACCTGCATAATTTTTCGATCAATTCATCTTGTGACTGTCATACGGTTTAATAGCGGTCAAAATCGATCCGGTCCGTTTTTAGCACACTTGAAGACTCATTTTGATCATTTTCGACGGCTGAGGTTGGAAATGATCAATTCAAAGTCTATTTTGATCATTTTCGAGGGCAAAAGACACCAAATTTTCCCAATTTTCTCTATAGCACGTTGAAAATACTGGAAACGAAACTTACATGAATTTTTTTCCCCTTCGCAACGGTTGCTAAGGAGCTAATTGGGAAGATTTTGTATACTTTGCCGTCAAAAATGATGGAAATAAGTCATAAATGAATAATTTCTAACCTTCGTAACGGTTGCTAGGGAGGTAAACAACGGTTGCTATGGATAAAATAGAACAATTCAGTGTCCTTGGCCATCGAGTGTGACTTAAACTGATTTTCCAGCTTGCCCCAATGAGCACTCATAAGGATTTGTGAGGAATCACGTTGAAAACGGTTGCTAGGGAAATAACCAACGGATTTTGCTGAAAATTAATATCGGGCTAGATCTTGCCACAGCTAACCGGTGTACAAAATTTCAGCAAGATTGGACCATTCCTCCGAAAGTTGTCATGGATGGAAGAAACGAAAAAATACACACCTTAGCAACGGTTGCTAGAGTAATAAACAACGGATTTTGCTGAAAAATGAACTCGGCCGAGATTTTGCCGCGACTAACCTGTGTGCAAAATTTCAAAAAGATCGGACCATTCCTTAGAGAGTTATCGTGGACGAAAAAAAACGTTACACACATACACACACACACACACACACACACACACACACACACACACACACACACACACACACACACACACACACACACACACACACACACACACACACACACACACACACACACACACACACACACACACACACACACACACACACACACACACACACACACACACAAACACACACACATACATACAGACACTTTTGGATTTCCATGTTTTTCGACCTATAGATTACTAAAATCGAGGTCCCGAGGTCTGATTCGGTAGGTCGATTTTTGCCCCATCACAAAGCTTTCTCTTTGCGAAAGCAAAATAATATAAATGGGTTAACTATTCAAAATCTGATCTTGCAGATTTATAGAGGAAAATGAGCTCTTTCATAATCTGAGGTGAAAAATCTAAAAAAATTGACATGGGCGCGTAATATACGTCATTCGTAACAAACCATTTTTCTCCAATTTTCTTCAATCTGATAAACAACTCAGTATTAAAACTGAATTTAATATTGAAAATTATAGAATATTTTGTAGACTTTTTAATTAAAATCCATACGAAAGACTCGAGCGAGCGATAGCGAGCGAGAGATTATTGCTAGTAAGTGGATTAAAAAGACTTATGCAAAGTAATATTTAGCTCTTTTCTTCTTCTGCAGCAACGGTTGCTAGACACGTAAACAATGGTTGCTATGAGTGAAACGGAGATTCTCTATCCTGTGCAGTTGAAAATACTGGAAACGAAACTACGTGAATTTATCTTCCCCTTAGCAACGGTTGCTAGGGCGGTAAAAAAAGTTGCTGAGGAGCTACCTTTGCCATCGAAAATGATGGAAACGGATCATAAATTGATCATTTCCAACCTTCGTAACGGTTGCTAAGGAGGTGAACAACGGTTGCTATGGAGCAAATACAACAATTCAGTGTCCTTGGCCATCGGGTGTGACTTAAAACTGATTTTTTGGCTTCTGAAGCAACGGTTGCTGGGGATGTAAACAATGATTGCTAAGGGTAGAACGGAGATTTTCTATCCTGTGCAGTTGAAAATACTGGAAACGAAACTGCGTGAATTTTTCTTCCCCCTACCAACGGTTGCTACGGAGGTGAACAACGGTTGCTATGGAGCAAATACAACAATTCAGTGTCTTTGGCCATTGAGTGTGACTTAATAGTATATTTCCAGCTTCCGAAGCAACGGTTGCTAGGGATGTGAACAAACGGTTGTTTCGATGAATGAGTGGATTAAAAAGACTCAGGCAAAGTGATATTTAGCCCTTTTCTTCTTCCGCAGCAACGGTTGCTAGACACGTAAACATTGGTTGCTATGAGTAGAACGGAGATTTTCTATCCTGTGCAGATGAAAATACTGAAAACGAAACTACGTGAATTCATCTTCCCCTTAGCAATGGTTGCTAGGACGGTAAAAAAAGGTTGCTGAGGAGCTACCTTTGCCATCGAAAATGATGGAAACGGGTTATAAATTGATCATTTCCAACCTTCGTAACGGTTGCTAAGGAGGTAAACAACGGTTGTTATGGAGCAAATACAACATTTTAGTGTCCTTGGCCATCGAGTGTGACTTAAAACTGATTTTCCTGCTTCCAAGCAACGGTCGCTAGTGATGTGAACAAACGGTTGCCAAGGACATCAACAGTGGTTGCTATGGAAAAGGTCTCATCGATTCTCATTGACTTTTATGGTAAAAATTTATATGGTATTTTGCTAAAAATTGAACTCGGCCTAGACTTTGCCGCAACTAACCTGTGTGCAAAATTTCAAGAAAATCGGACCAATCCTTCGAGAGTTGTGGGTGGCAAAAGAAGGTTGAGAAAAGGGGTGCAAGATAGGGGTGCGAAAGGGGTGCAAAAAAAGGGTGCAAGAAAGGGGTGCAAAAAAGGGGTGAAAGAAAGGGGTCCAAGAACGGGGTGCAAGAAAGGGGTACAAAAAAGGGGTGCAAGAAAAGGGTGCAAGAAAGGGGTAGAGAAATTTGACGGCGGCGGCGGTCTGGCTTTTAATATAGAGAGATTTCTTACAAATCCTCATAAGTGCTCACTGGAGCTATGAGAATCAATGAGAATAGATGCGATATTTCCCATAGCAACCACTGGTGATATCCTTGGCAACCGTTTGTTTATATCCGTAGCAACCGTTGCTTCGAAAGCCGGAAAATCAGTTTTAAGTCACACTCGATGGCCAAGGACACTGAATTGTTATATTTGCTCCATATCAACCGTTGTTTACCTCCCTAGCAACCGTTACGAAGGTTGGAAATGATCAATTTATGACCCATTTCTATCATTTTAGACGGCAAAGGACACAAAATCTTCTTAATTAGCTCTTTAGCAACCGTTGTCGTACCAGGTCTGAATGCTCCATTTATTGAGGAAGCTATACGAATAGAACTGATTAAATAATTTTTTTGTAATTTTTGAAAAATGAATTATAATATCTACGCTAGTGAATGGTGAAAATATTAGGTTTGGGATGCGTTCGTGGGTGATGTTGAAGCCTCTTTGAGAAAGAATACTGCTAAGGCACTTGGCAGCGAGGTTGAAGTCCCTGCTGTAACTTGCCGATTGAAATCAATAGAAAATTTTTCTATAGTCCTCAATTAACTTTCTTGATCATCGAACGGACAATTAAAGTTTATTCGAATAATCATCTGCCATTCGATTCCATTCAATTCAACAGACTTGAATGGAGGACAGATGAATTAATTTGAATTTGCTTAGTGATTATTGGGAAGCATTATTTCAATAGATACTAATCGATTTTAATGATATGAATTATTTCTTTTGAGCATATTTAGAAGCTGATCCCATTGTCAATTTCAATCAAATCCTATCATCCCAAATAGAAATGTATGAGAATCAATTATCGAATTATTTCAATAGATTCCTAACATTCTTGGGCCCATCCGGAATCGGAATTTGGAATGGATTTTAACGGAATCCTATTGATTCCAATAGATATCTGTGAGAATGAAATATCGAATTATATCTATTAATTTCTATCAGACTTGAACCCATTGAAAATCAAAATTTCGAATGGGTTTCAATTGAATCATATGGCCCCGAAATGATATCTATAGATATGAACTGTCGAATTATTTCAATCGATTCCTATCACTCTGGGGCCTATTCGGAATGATCGGTAGTTGGAATGGGTCTGAATGGAATTCTATCGATTCGAATAGATATCTATCAGATTGAAATATTGATTTATATCTATTAATTTCTATCAGACTTGAACCCATTGAATATCAAAATTTTCAATGGGTTTCAATTGAATCCTATCGATTCCCAATTGATAGGGGAGACCGGGGCACTACGGCCACCCTAACTTTGTATGCTTATCACGTGTAAACTATTGACCCTGGGGAATTGAAAAAAAGTTAAATAGAAAGATTTGGATATCGAGAACTCAAATTACCCAGTCTTACCCCGCGATTTTGCAGAGAATATATTTAAAATAACCTGCAACAAAAATGTGTGAAAGTGGCCGTCATGCCCCGGTACGGGGTAAGGATGGCCATAGGCCGGGGCACGATAGCCACGGGCAATAGGCTGTTATAAACAGTACTATCTAGGCTGTTAATAAGACAAATTGATATTCTTGGGAATCATTGATATTGGAGAAAAATATTATTATGAATAAAGAAACAAATTATTTTTCTTATTCAAATTTTATTTCTGATGGAATAGTTTCAAGTTATTATTAACATCACAGCTCATTTTGCATGATATTTCATATTTTATTATAATTTGATTTTTCTTACATTCCAATCAGTCTGTTGATTACTTACTAAATTACAGGATCAATTAGATTAGTAACTCTATATATTTCAACTTTTTAGCTCTAGTATCACTTTAACAATCTTTTTACGTATGTTAGACTGCTCTATTTAAAATAGTAATCTATATAATTATATTTAAATTAAACTAGCATCTTGACATTTTATACACAAACTTTGGTTTTCAAATGAAAGAAATATCTAGAGAATTAATAAGAATAATATTTTGTACGAAACAAATTTCTTCAAATGGAATTATTTCTATATTTTATATTTGAATCCCAATGGAGTCACTTATTCTTCAGATGATTTAGCTATTTGGGTTCAACAATTGGTAAAATTTAATTTTCAGACCGGAAATTCTTTTTTGAATTACTGGTTGATTCAGTCAGTTTACGTTTAGGTTGTCTAGTTTTAGGTATGTGAATAGGCTCAGATAAATGAATATCAGATATCACAGTTGGCTTAGATCTACCTGCAGCACCTTCTCTTTTCATGTTTTTCAATTTCTCAGCTATTAATTCTTGAGTATACTCATCGCTTGTAATAATTGAAGCTTTTCCTCTTTTTGGTCCTTTTTTTACTGGTTGCTGATGATTAATTGGAATTTATTTGAGAGGCATTGAATTAATTGGTACTAATTCTCTTAAAATACTATTCGTCACAGCTTGTTGATCGACTAAAGGTCGTTTTGAACAGCTTGTTCAACACTTGAATAAGGAATAGAAACGTCACCCATGTTATTCTTCATTTCAGAAGTAATCTGAGTAGGCATCTGAATCTGAGAATTTTGAATAGATACAGTAGAGTTATTCTGCATTTCTTCAATAGTCTTACTAAATTTTGAAATTCTTAATTTTGACTCCAAATCAAATGAATCAGAAGAATTTGAAGAAATATCCCTTTCTTGTATGTTGGCAAAGTCAGTTGCAGAAAAAACTGTGGGGTCGAAAGGGAAAATTCCACATTTCTTGAAGGAATTTATAGCAGTTTCCATTTTAGCAGTTTTTATGAATGCCTTGCCAAAAACAGAATATAAATCTTTCAATGTCATTCGATGACCTGCTCGTTGAAAAGACACTATTTCTTGTCCAAAAGATTTGTTTGATGGGCCCATAAAACCAACATCTAATGACTACATACGATGAGTGCAATGTGGAGGAAAACTCAAAATAATAACATTATCCTCTGTAGCCAATTCTATTACTTTAAGGTTCTTGACATGCGTTACATGTCCATCTAGAAGAAGAAGAACCGGTTCATTTTGTGTTGGGTGAGAAAACCCAATGAAGTTCTTGAACCACCTCACAAATATTTCTGACTGCATGTAGCCAGACTTATGGAATTCTGCCCATGCTCCAGCTGGAGCATCCTTCAATAATTCTGGATTTTCCCTAACTCTAGGAAAAATTTAAAGTAGTGACATGAATGCGCCTGCTGCCGACATGCATATCTCTGCTGTCACTGTTTCTCCTCGTTCAGCAGCTGTCATTCCACCAACCTGTTTCCTTCCTTTTGTGGCAATAATCTCAAGCGTTGTTTTGGGAACAACTGACACCCCAGTTTCATCTACATTATAAATATTTTTAGCTTTTAATTTGTATTGTTGTAGTAAACTTCTCAATAACTCGAAGAAGTTGTTGACAGCTTCTTGATTAAATCCACGAGCTCCAGCTGCAGAAGTGTGCTCAGCTTTGCGATGAGATAGATCATGTCGTTTTAGAAAACCTGTGAGCCAGTCTTCGCCAGCGAGTCCTGTATACACGTTATGATATATGTAATTTATTCAAACCAAGAAGAAAAAGAGTGAATTTATATACGTTTCAAATAATACCTTTCTCATGATTGAATCTGTGTTGAATATTCAGTTTCTCAGCAAATTTGGATGCTAATCTTCTCACATCTGTTGAAGTGAGCCCCATTAAACTAACCTCCATTTCTTTGATATACCTTGCCAAAGCTTCTTCTTGTTCTGCAGTAAAAGTACAGTTAAAGCCTGAAACTTTACTGTTCCTAATCTTTTCTAGATTTTCATTCTCCGTAATTGTGGTAAGTTTGAATTTGGTTCGGAGAGTAGTCCTTGGAATATCAAATAGCTGTGAGGCAGCTTTACATGATTTCCCTTGCAATACATAATCAATTGCCAATTGTATTTGGCCATCGTTCAAGTTACGTCGATCACTTTTTTTCTTGTAAATACGAACCATTGCTCTAATACATTGGCTACATTCAATTAATCTTTTTACTTCTTGTTTATTACTCTTCTCTGTCTCTCTTCCGTTGCGTATGAAAAGTTTAGGTTATGGTAGTTTGCGGAGTTGCCGCAAGTGTCTCTTCGTGTGGCCATCGTGCCCCGGTTAGGGTGACCATTGTGCCCCAAAATGGCGTCGTTTTGAATTACTCATAAAAAAATATTCTTTCTGAAATTGAAAAACAGTGATAGATGCAGTTTTAGTTTGCTCAAATTTATTTTTACCCTTCGTACAACTCGATGAATTATCAATTCCTTCAAATTTTTCAGCTGAAATTTTCGAATTTAACAATTTTGATCAAAAATATTTTTTTAGGTTATTATCTCAACCGGGGGATGTCAAAAAGTGTTTTTGCAACTTATTACGAAAATAATTTTATAACAATATCAATTATATCATTGAAAATGTAGGGTGGCCACGCATACCTGGGTGGCCACGATTACCCCGGTCTCCCCTGTCTATAGATATGAATTGTCAAATTATTTCAATCGATTCCTATCTCTCTTGGGCCCATGAGGAATCGGAAGTTGGAATGAGTTTTCATTGGATCCTATTTTATTCCAATAGATATCTATAATAATAAACTTCCGAATGATTTCTATAAATTTCTATTACGTTTGGGCTCACCTGAAATTAGAATTATAATTGGCTTTCAATTGAATCGTAATAATTCCAAAGGATTCTTATCAAGATAAATTATCATACTTCTATTAATTTGCACACAAATAGTTCAGTATAATACACATGATCACTCAGAGAGAGGATCATTAACATACGAAGGAACCGAATTATCACTGTAACTTCATTCAAAATTCCATCAAAATTTATGTTCTCAAAACTCGGTTTTGTACTTTCTGTCACTGATTCAACTGGATCTTGGTGATCTCCATCCAAACCAGAGTCGTTTTTCATTTTCTCATCTTCCTCTTCTTCTATATCAGTGTCATCTGTTTGTTCCTTTTGTTGATTTTCAGGTTCATCATTCTGACCATTTTTCTCCCCATCATTATCCAAGTTTTCATTGTTATGGTCCACTTCCTCATCTAGTTTAGGTGTGTCGTCAATCTGTTTTTCCTTCTGAGCCGTTTTTTTTAGATTTTTTCTTGTCATTTGGGTTTAATTTTTTTTTAGAGATGCAATTTTCCGTGTTACGTATTCGTAAAAATCAGTTGTTTCCGCAACTATATCGAAGTCCTTTTTTGTTCCTGTATACACATTTCTCAGCCAATAGATGTAGATATCTAAAAGAGGAATAGTATACAATAAGCTTTTATAGAACGTTTCAATTCAATTCAAGACAATTTTCTTCCTATAAAACACTTTTCGTTTTCCAGATCGTCTATTTTCATATTCGCATATTATATTATTTATTTGGAACAACTAGAAACGAGGTAGATTCATACAGTATTTAGTAAAACAATGACCATACACGGAGATGAAATTTTCTTTCAAATATCGATAGTATTTATCCTGAAATTATATTCCTATATATATTTTATCTAATTGGGAATTTGTAGAATAAGATTCTGAGAATCAATACCGCCCAAATTTCCTTCATACCGTTACTATTTAAGGAAAAATCATCAAAATCGAAAACAAAATCTATTTGCACAAATTAATAAGTTAGGGTCGTATTTCGCTCCAATCTTGATTCCTCCGCCTCGTCTCTTTATTTTTTGTTCCTCTTTTATGTGATAGCTTGAAATCAGAGTACTTAAATCAGGGCACTAAGAGAAAAGAATGATTTTATCTTTACTCTATCACAAAGTGCTTACTTTGCTCCCCATCACCAGGAATTAAGTGCTATGTGTACTCATTGCACGCTATGTATATGCTTCCTCTTACTGACGGCTCACTCAGCATAATTGTAAACTCAAAGAACGCATGCTAGTATCAAGTAACATCTTACTTTTCTCGAGATCAGAGAATAAAATGAGCAACTTTTGCCAGAGAAAGATAAAAAATCTCATATTGCACTGAGAAATAACGTGTTTTTCGGCGTTTTACGTGATCCCACCCTCTTTTTGTTCGGGCTGCAATCACGCGTGGGACGCCTCCAACACACTCTATTTCTCGAGTGCATTATATATTATTACTGAAGGAAGATTGTCACCATCTACAATATTTTCACTTCTCACTATGAGGGCGTTCTTTGTCAGCTCTCCGAAACCGGCGCGCGGACGCTAAAACCTCACGTTTTCGACGCTTGTTTTCGACTCTATATGATGACCCATATCTAAATAATGTTGGATATGCTATCAATGTAGTTTTTTCTCAGCTTTCCGATGGTAAATTTAGTTTTCCGAATTTGTCACATTTTCACAGGAAAAAAATATAAAACAGGCCATATCAGACCTATTTTTTTAAATTTTTTTAACTAGTCTCGATCGAAAGCTGAGGTTTTTTTTGTCCGTGATGCCTTTACTGCGAGGAGTGCGTGTCGCATTATGGCATTTCACCCGTATGTTATAGGAATGCACGTTGCGTGTTTTCACAATCGGGTTAGGAGGAGGATGGGAGGTTTTGACTTCAGGTGGTCGGTTGTTTCAAGGATGCCCACCGAGTCCGTTCCTAATTTGTCCATATACTTTTAAATGAGTTTTAATTATTCCGTTCCAGTTCACTTACTCCGCGATATTGCGTGGAGTGGCGCAACTTTATATATATATATATATATATATATATATATATATATATATATATATATATATATATATATATATATATAAACTTATATTCATGTAAGGAGGAAATCTCTCAAAAATGTATGTTATGCAACAATATATAAAACAGGGGTATACTTTCAAAAAGGGAGAGAGTTCCTTCTTGCTCCGTCTTAGAAGTATGGAAGACGTATAATTATTTAAGTCTTTCTTAGAGTAACTAGGTGCATTAAGGCGTGCTGCGTTTGATTTACCCACGTAATACATTTTATGGAATCGCGCGTTAAACAATTAATTCCAATATGTACCCCTTTTGCTTTCTTTGTATACCCAACTTTTGAAAAAAAAGACGCATGGATCCTCAATTTTTATCCCGAAAGTTAAAACCTACTGTAATATATTTAAAATATATGTGTAACCTGTAATCATATTCCCATTGATGTTAAAATATAAC
>JAJGQD010000187.1:0-46226 GCA_020882685.1 Aphelinus atriplicis
ACACTCAAATGAATTCAAAATACACGTATATAGAATTTCCTATAAATATAAGAATATAATTTTTTTCTCCATAAATAATTAGTTCGATCGTTTGTCTAGTACAACTCAGCCGTGCAACCAAATTGCAACGCGTCCTTTTCGTTCATTTCATCAGCGCGCATTCCGCGAATAGGAGGATTTCAGCAAAAGCTAACCCGGTCGAATTTTACAGCCTATGACAATATTTAGACTGGCGTCTCTCCAGGCGCGCACATTTGCAAATTCACTTCCGCGAGGGACGCGTCATACTCGGGGACGAAACGAGTCGATGTCAAAGTTTGGAAAATCAAAAATGTCTGCGCATTCGCGACAATACAGCAGACGACAAGTAACTATAATATCACACTTGACCTGCGCGTGTATGTGTGTTTTTAATGAATGGGTTGGGAAGACTGCTGCACGTGTGGGGGAGTGTTCAATTACGCATACGTGCGCAGTAAAAAAAGGAATGAATATATGAGCGACGAGGCTGAAGAGCGCGCGATAGCTTCTTCTTTTTACCCAACTGCTTACGACACGGAAAATTTGATACGGATAAACACACGAAGCGTACATTGTTTCCCCGGAGGATCCGCTGCGGAGTTTGATTTTTCTCGATTGTTCGTAGAAAAAAAACGCGACTAATGCAACGCGGGCTAGTGGCGAAAAAAATGAAAAAAACATGGTGGAACAACCAAGTTTGCATTGCTGGTCAAAATCAAATTCGCAGTGTGAAAACGTGATTGCAATATCCTCGCTACGTGAAAATTCATCGAATGAGCAGGTGCGCGCGGGTGATTTTCACCCCTATATGTGCGTGATGCCACTCGAATCCCATTATATTCGATAATTCAACTTTAATGACCGCGTAATCACTTGAAATTTTTACGTCAATTTACTGCGAAGTTGAGTGAATGTATTGTCAAACCTCACGAGATTCAAGATACTATACATAGTGAGAATCTCGCTGCAACCCATTGACAAATTCTTCCGCGCTCACGGTAAAATACTTTATTTTCGTACATGGAGAGGAGTGACACAGTAAAAAATGTACTATTTTCCCTTTGATAACGCTATGACAGCATGACTCTTCTATTGTTTCTTTCGTGACATTAAGTTACATACGTGATATCAGTTGTATAAATTGTATCATTCAAAAGTGGAGGCGTTATGTGTAATAGTAGATATATCATAGAAGGGAATACACGTGCCTCGGCGCATTTGTCGGTGCATTGGTCGTCGGCCGGGTGCGCGAGGTAGCATCCGAGGGCCAGCAGCCGGGCCAGCAGCACCAACCTCACCGCCGCCAGCCTCATCCTCCGCGATGCCTAATGCACGTGTACGTTAGAGCAGCTAGTGGGTGTGTGTGTGTGTGTGTGTGTGTGTGTGTGTGTGTGTATCACTTGTCCCGCATATCCGCCGATGCTGCGCGCCACCGCACACACATGTATATTAATATAGGAGCACAAACACGCGCACGCACACACACGCGTGGCCGTCACATGTCACCGGGCGCGCACCAAACTTTTCGAGTCCGCGCGCATCTGCGGCTCGCGACTCACTGCAGCAGCAGCAGCTGTGGACGTCTGATGGGGAGCACATCACGAGCTGCGGGCGGCGCCGGCCCCACCACTGCAGCGTACTGTGTGGCCGAGACAGCGCCGAGCGCTCCCCGATATCCTATGATATACGCAGCATCCCACACACGGCATGTGTATTCGATTTGATCGGTGTTTAACAATTGCACATGTGGGAACTTTTGAGTTGGGCCAGCAGCGACCGAGTATACGTGTGATGCCACGATCACTCGTTTCGGAGGGTTTGTTAATATTGAAAACCGCTGCCAAGTGCCTTAGCAGTATGCTTTCTCAAAGAGGTTTCAACATCACCCACAAACGCGTCCCATACCTGTATTTTCACCTTTCCACTACCGTAGATACTATCATTTATTTTTAAAAAATTACAAAAAAATTATTCAATCAGTTCAATTCGTATCTTTGTGACTGTGTATAGTGTCATTCTTTTTCAATTGACCAAACTTTGTCGCGACTGTTGATGTCTGCCCGGGCTCTCTTATTATTTGATCAAATGCAACAAAGCAAACGGTTCTAGGTTATACACGATGCGAGACATTTGGACCTGCTTAATTTTCCGATCAGTTCATCTTGTGACTGTCATACGGTTAAATGGCGGTCAAAATCGATCCGCACTGCCCTCAAGTCCGTATTTAGCACACTTCAAGACTCATTTTGATCATTTTCGACGGCAAAAGACACCAAATTTTCCCAATTTTCTCTATAGTACGTTGAAAATACTGGAAACGAAACTTACATCAATTTTTTTCCCCCTTAGCAACGGTTGCTAGGGTGGTGAACAACGGTTGCTAAGGAGCTAATTGGGAAGATTTTGTGTCCTTTGCCGTCGAAAATGATGGAAATAGATCTTAAATTGATAATTTCCAACCTTTATAACGGTTGCTAAGGAAGTAAACAACGGTTGCTATGAAGAAAATAGAACAGTTCAGTGTCCTTGGCCATCGAGTGTGACTTAAAACTGATTTTCCGGCTTGCCCCAATGAGCACTCATAAGGATTTGTAAGAAAACACGTTAGGAACGGTTGCTAGGGAAATAGCCAACGGATTTTGCTGAAAATTGATCTCGGGCTAGATCTTGCCACAACTAACCGGTGTGCAAAATTTCAAGAAGATCGGGCCATTCCTCCGAAAGTTATCATGGACGAAAAAAAACGTTACACACATACATACATACCACACACACAACAAACCACACCACACACACCCACACACACACACACACACACACACACACACACACACACACACACACACACACACACACACACACACACACACACACACACACACACACACACACACATACATACAGACACTTTTGGATTTCCATGTTTTTCGACCCGTAGATTACGAAAATCGAGGTCCCGAGGTCCGATTCGGTGGGTCGATTTTTGCCCCATTACAAAGCTTTCTCTTTGAGAAAGCAATAATCGACGGAACTCCGCTGGGAGAGAAAGCGACTATGTGTTATCAATGCAATCGGGTGGAAACGCAATGAATTTTTTCCCTCGACTACCCTTACGTACGCCCTCGTCAGATGTCTGTTTGAGGTTTTTGCGCTAAACTAGACTCAGGCCTGCTTTCTACTGATGATTCGCAAATAATCATATTTATTTGTGAACTAGCGATAAACACGTGCACTGTTAGATTCTGTATGGAAAAGCACTCCAAAAATTAAACGACTTGAGGAAGTATAGGAATATTCGTTGGAATACTTCGTACAAATGATGTACAAACGCACTCGAATCTCTACAAAAGATTAAATTTTCAAAGTTCGTCGTGACAGTTCACTCGTGAGTTACGCTATTTTCAATAATATAATATGTACGATTCTCAATTATTTTGATAGTTAGATATTATATAACAGTTGCAACCGGCTCACGATACGTGCCCGATCTATATCATCAGCCAAACTTGCTCGCATCCATACACATAGGATTCACCAACAAAACTTTGCCGCCGAAAAGCTCACCGTCGCCAATACATCTTTCTCAACTCTTCCGATAAATTTCACGACTATAACAAACGACTCGACCCTCTTTCTATTCTGCTCGTGAAGAAAAAGATTCTCCGTCTCGATTTTCACACGATTTCAATCGACAAAATGAGGAACAAGTGATAAGTCACGAAACCCTCGATTTCTCCGTTGCCTGATGTGCAATTCTTAACGACACGTCGCTGTCAAACGTCAAAACCTTGAAGAATCCGAGGACAAATCGGTAAGTTTCCCACTACTCCAGCTCCAACTAATGCGGGTGTCTCGATAAGATTGTCTCCGACACAAATCTCAAATATGGTAAATTGTTGGGGTTAACCCAATTGAAATGAAAACAAGTAATCTATTCGAATGATTCAGTGTTGAAAGTTAAAAAAATATATTTCAATTCAACCGCAACTACTTGAGAAACATTTGGAATGCACAAATCATCCTGATCTTTCATGTACCCCAACTTTCTCGTTCGAGTCCGAATATGTCGACACGCAAAAAAATCAAATTCGACTATATACATATTTCTACGTTAATTGTAGATTACAAAAACATCGTCTTTTCAAACGTTTGACAGCGCGTAAGTAACACGTATAGGTAATTGTCAAGTGAGTATAGAATCAATTAGATCGAAGGTACACTATGATTGTCTCCCACATTCAAATTCTCGCCAAAATGAGAACTTCCAGATGCTACGAGTGAAGCTGTGTATATGTCCCACGTGGCGTTCGAACCAACTGCAAAATCAACATTCCCACGCATCTCTTTCTTGTTTATAAAAATCTCGAGCCATCGCGACTCGACGAAACGAATGAAAAAAAAGGTAAATAAGCAAACGTCGAACGCCGAATCGCGTAGCCTTTCGGTGTGTCCTGTTTTTGTAAGCTAATTTGACTTGTGTATATATTGTTTACTCTGATTGTTTGATTGAACTACAGCCACTTTTCTTCTTTTCTCTCTTTTTTGCCTCTGTAATGTCTGTATCGCTTTCAATGCCACGGTGAGTACCAATATTCTTGTTTTTAGTAACGTACAGTGAGAGAAGCCAGTTATGACGATTTTGATGGTAGTGTTTGGAGAAAATAACAGGAAAAATAATAGAAAATTAAAAAAAACATAATAAAAGTCATTTTTAGTACATTTCAAGAAGTATTCTTATTCACATTCCAAGGACCAGAGTATTTGTTTAATTCTCAATTTTATTTATCAATAATGTTAGTTCAGACACATAAATAACAAATACACGAATTATTAAAGTGAAGTGAACGAATTGTTATCAGTAAAATTTGAAAACAGTTTACTCACTGTTTCAATGTAAAACTAACCGTTCACATTGTTATTAGTATCAGGTGGCGCGTCAGCGCCACCGACGACAATTCTTTCTACGGACATTTGTGTCTAAGCTGGGTTAGATCCACCTGAAAAAAAGCTCACTCATAAGTTTTATCAGGTAGATCTAGAACAAAACGTGTAGACTATTTTTTTTTTTAATTATTATGCTAAATGTAAATCACCATACAATATATACAATACATTTATGAATACGATACACACACACACACACACACACACACACATTCACAAAATAGTACAAAGTCACCTTATTATCCTACACATACTTTGAGGGAGAAAAAAATTTTGTTTTCGAGTCTTGATTTTGTATTAATCAAATACGTATATAGTCAGACCCTTGATCGAGTCAAATTCATTTTTTAGAATCGACTAGTACCGCAATTTTGGAAATGCTCAAAGAATCAGCTATATGAAATCAAAATCACTGAATAATTTCAAAAGACACACGGACATTGATATGCTATGTGGAGGACATGGATTACTCAACCCCTCGGATTTGCTCGAATTTCGATTGAATCGTAAAACAAAAAAATACGACCTGATTATTTTTGTGAACGTACTACTGGTTTCTGAGATAAAAAAAAACATTAACGTATTCTCGCCTATTTAGTCCTGGAGCTAGCCCCCTTCCCGTTGGCCAGAGGAGGTCCCCGGTAGATAGATAGTGAATCTTATGTATTTTTTTCCGTAGAATCCGAATTTGTTGGTTTGAAGTCTGTAAAACTGGTACAATTTGTTTAAACCGCGATTGTTTAAACAAATAAGATAATAACACTTTTTTGGTGCGGAAAAATTTTTTTCTTAAAATTTAGCTCATTTTAAGAAGAAAAGTTCCTATGCACCATCCATGAATAATGCTTGTATCTAAAGTTATAAATTATCACAAGTTGAAAAATACCACGGCACGAGTACGATATCTTTGACCCCTCGATATGATACCGATTTTTGAATCAGAATTTTCTTAGGATTACGGGAAAAATAATGAAAAAAATCCTAGATCGATAGTTTTCGAGATATATCGATTTTAAAGTCAAAAGTAAGTTAACCCAAAAACACTGTATGAGAACTATTTCCCAACTGAAATTTTCTCAGGATTATGGGAAAAATAATAAAAAAATTCCTAGACTTATAGTTTTTGAGATATATCGATTGTAAATTCGATTTTTTTTTAATTTTTAGACATTTTTAGAGCTACCCAGGATACACCGCGTGGAGGTAATGTCAATGTAGTATCCCGTGTGTGTGTGTGTGTGTGTCAGAATTTTTTGACTGATTTCGTTGTGCCTTAAAAAAAATAACCCAAATAACCACAAAAAATTATCAAACACTGACAGAACTCCAATTGGATCGCAATTTTTTGACTGATTTGGTTGTGCCTTAAAAAAATAACCCAAATAACCCAAATGACCACAAAAAATTATCAAACACTGCCAGAACTCCAATTGGATCAAAATTTTAGGACTGATTCGGTTGTACCTTAAAAACAATAACCCAAATAACCCCAAAAAAATGATCAAATACCGCCAGAATTTCGGCATTCTGGAATTTTTTTACAATGCTTTTCGTAATCTTGAGAAAATTTCACTTCGGGAATGAGTCTTAAATCGTCATTTCGTATTCTTTTATTCTTCGATTTGGAATCGATACATCTCGAAAACTATCGATCTAGGATTTTTTTCATCATTTTTCCCGTAATCCTGAGAAAATTCTGATTCGAAAATCGGTATCAAATCGAGGGGTCAAAGATATCGTACTCTCCCCAATACCACTTTTCGGTGGTCTTTGTTGCTCTGTCATGGCAACAACAATAGAATATTCAAGAATCTGAAGGTGTTTTCTAATGTAGTTTTTAACGTAGAATCCGAATATAAACTTGGGTTTTCCAAAAAACAGCGAGAAGAACCGAATAATCAAATGATTCACCTTCCATGTTTTAGCTCATTATACGCTTGACTCCCGGTACTGGACTAATGCACTGAATATCTTACCCATAGGCTAATTATGAATAAACGAATGTTTTCTTATGTACTTTTTCCCGTAGAATCCGAATTTGTCGGTTTGAAGTCTGTAAAAGCCATACAATTTGTTTAAAACACGATTGTTTAAACAAATAGCAAAATAACACTTTTTTGGTTCGGGAAAAATTTTTTTCTTAAAATTTAGCTCATTTTAAGAAGAAAAGTTCCTATGCACTATCCATGAATAATGCTTGTTAAAGACTTGTTGTTAAAGACTTCTAAGTAACAAATTCGGATTCTACGGGAGAAAATACATAAGAAAATATTCGTTTATTCATAACTAGCCCATGGGTATGATATTCAGTACACTAGTCCAGTAGCGGGAGTCAAGCGATAATGAGCTAAAACATGGCAAGATGAATCATTGATTATTCGGCTTCCCTCGCTGTTTTTGGAAAAACCAAGTTTATATTCGGATTCTACATTAAAAACTGCATTAGAAAACATCTTTAGATTCATAAATATTGTATTGTTGTTGCCATGGCAGAGCAACAAAGACCACCGAAAAGTGGTCTTTTTCAACTTGAGATAAATTATAACTTTCGATACAAGCATTATTCATGGATGGTGCATAGGAACTTTTCTTCTTAAAATGAGCTAAATTTTAAGAAAAAAATTTTTCCCAACCAAAAAAGTGTTATTATCTTATTTGTTTAAACAATCGCGGTTTAAACAAATTGTACCAGTTTTACAGACTTCAAACCAACAAATTCGGATTCTACGGAAAAAAATACATAAGATTCACTATCTATCTACCGGGGACCTCCTCTGGCCAACGGGAAGGGGGCTAGCTCCAGGACTATATTCCGAATGCGTCGCAACGTGACGAAACTCCGTGCTATCATCGTATACGCAGATAAAAAAAATGAGCAATCGTAATATTAACGGTTGTCGCTCGTGACGCGCGCCGATTGTTACCGAGATTCGCGCGCCGCAGATGAAGGATTCCGCGTGTAACGTCCTCGTCCCCGCGGAGATAAGCCGCGAAAACTACGTATCACGCGTCTAGAAAAAAATGCCACCGAATAGTAATTTTTTATGTAGCGCGTGCGCTCGTTGTGCCTGACGTGTGGTGCTCGAGCAGGCTAATTGACGCCTCGACCTGATTCGCCGTACGCACGCGTGTCAACCCTTTTGTTGGCTTTTTTTTTCTCGCGCGCGCGCGATGGCAGTGTAACGAGATACGGCATAGGGACGCGTTTCTTCGTGAAATATTCACGTGGACAGTGAGAATGTGTGTTGAAAAAATAATTATGGATCTGAGCGTTTATGATTTTGTATTTGAAAATCACGCGTAGAATAAACTACGGTAAATGTTGATTCTCAGGGTAGAAAACTATAGAATAAGTTTCGAGAGACCAAAAAGAAATATCTTCAGTTTGACACACGTGTTTAGCAAACGGGCAGTGAGTACTCTCGTGAATTTTAATTCGTAAGCCGTAACGCAGGAGAAGATAATTGTGTCAGTTGTCGAATTGAATAAGCCGTATGCCATAAAATGAAAGTCCGACAAAAGATAAGCGAGTAATGGCACGTTTACAACGTGACGTTTATTGTAACACAACTAGGTGGGTACCATAATAACTGCCCGTAACAAGTATATACACACGAGCGAGTCGAGTGTAGGGTGCGATCGTTACGTGAATAATGCGGCGCATATGGATCGTAATGCGACATAAGTAATTGGCCATTTCTAGCTCGTCAGTCACGTTTCTCTTAAAATCCATCCCAACTCATTGCACTGAGGAACTTTCATGCTTGGTGTAATACGTGAGGAATATCCGATTGTTCCGATCGGAAATTCATATTGATTGGCCATTTCTTTTGGGATTTTTTCTCGCGGCTATTAGGAAATCCACTGCACCGTCGAATCTGCTTGGTTCCTAGTGCATCGCGAAAAAAAGTAAACAGATATTGTTTGAATGATCATCAACCTGAGATGACTTTCAACAAATTTTAATCATAGAAGATTATGAGTATTCGATACCGTCGTTCGGTAAAATACTAGTAGAAAGTCGTTTGATATTTGCGAAAAATATCGTCTGAAATTTATTAATAACTTTTACAATTTTAAATATTTCGCAAGATTTCTCTTTCGAATCTATTGCAGAGGTTATGGTTGATTCATATTTTTGAATCAAATGAACATTCTTTGAATTATGCTCTAAGGCGATTTGAAAAATGCAGTTAGCCCAATCGGAAATGTCAGACTTACGCCAGTACTCACTACGGGCAGAGTACTGTAGGCCACCAGTACTGGCATATTAATGTCTTACTACGAATGGGTTCTTTTGCCAATACTGGCAAGCCAGTACTGGCGCCGTACTGTCTCACTGCGAAAAAAGTACTGCGCCAGTACAGGCAAGCCAGTACAGGCATAGTACATAATACGGAGAATAGATTTTTTGAAAAATTCGAAGTGCAAAAAGTGAACATTCTTTGGCATAAGCGCTGCTATCTATGATAATGGAAAATAAATGTTTGAGAAAAAATCATTCATCTCTATGGTTCAATAAATGATTCATACGATGAGTGAAATCGCATACTCTATTTCAGGTAATTATAAGTGCTTTTAATGTATTAGTTAAAGCCCGACAGCATTTGGGAAACCCGGCTGGCAGTAAGCCTCAATCGTATGAAGCAATAATTCGTATATACACGATATGCAGTACGACAAATACGTAGCGTGTTGGTCGTCTGCATTGGGGAAACCCGGCTGACAATGAGCCTCGATTGTATATATAACAATAAATTGTACATCCACGATATGCGTCTGTATTGGGGAAACCCGGCTGACAATGTGCCTCAATCGTATGAAGCAATAAATTGCATGTATACGATATGCAATATACGAATATGTAACGTGCTGGTCGTTTGCGCAGCTTGCACCGCGCATGGGCCAGCTATACGTTCGCGGGGGGAGGGCGCACGGCTGATCCAGTCAGTTCGCAGCAGCGTCACGGGAAGGACCTCAGCATTACAGGCATAGTGCGGTCGAGCAGCCATTGCAGAACGTCTCAGCAAGTAGCAGTCGTGTCAGGGCTGGCGGTTGACGGTGTGGTCACCGAAGTCGTCGAGGAGCGGCTGCAGCAAAAGCGTGGTTATCGTCGTGAAAAGGTAGAGTGGCGGGTTTTTCTGTGCGTGTAGGGTTGAGGATGAACAATGGCGGGCGTGAGCTTGGTGGCGCTGATGCCAACTCGACACGCGCGACAAGCGTGACGATCTACGACGCATCGCGGCGGGCGACGCCAAATCATACTGTTTTTAAATTTTTCGGTACTAAAATGCATCTTAAAAAAATCAAACGGTAACACGAGTTTTTCGAAAATTCCTTGTTTTTATTCCGAAAAAAATATAAAACATCTCATATCTCAGAAAAATTAAAATTTACACAGTTTTTAACATTTTGCTTTCTGTTTGAGATTTCATTGCTTTTTCAATTATTCCTACATGCATTTTCTTTTGTTTTTGTTGCAGATGGTTTTCGGGTGCAAATGACAGAGCTGGAGGGAAGAAAGAAAGACTCGCAGAGAAAATTATATAAAGAATGTAGTCAAATAATAAATAAAGTCTATTTTTAGGAAATGATTATAGTGAAAAGAATAAATGAATAGTCTATTTATATTTATATTTCACCCTAAATTTTACTATCCAGTTTATTTTAATAGGTGCGATTCAAATTGCCCGTATTTTAGTTGTACTGGTATTCTAGTACTGCTGCAGTACAGACATACCAGTGTGGAAAAGCGTTATCATTACAGTACTGACGTGTCAGTGCTGAAAACCGTTATCATTCCAGTACTCCGCCAGTACTATGCCAGTACTGGAACGCCAGTACTGGCCAGTACTGGCGCAGTACTGCGCCCGTAGTGGATTTTTGATTGGGAGGAGATATGCCTACGTTTCGAAACTATTAAAAAGAGGTTCTCAAGAAATGAGCTATAAACATTTTTAAAAATATTTCTCACTAATAAGAGTAATGGAATCCCATTTTTAGGCATATTCTACATATTTTGAGCCAATTTTTCAAAATTTTACAATGGCTTAAGGCCTGAAGGAATACTGTTTTCTTAAAAAAAAAATAATGAAAATAATATCTATGAAAATGAAAAAATCGGTTACATCATATCCGTTGAGTTCTGATCAATCTATAAAACCTTTTGATCGACTATCAAAATTTCATTGAAATTGACTCATGAATATGTTTTCACGTTGGTATACCCTCTTTCAATCTGCCAATTATGATTATTCTGATTCTTTTTAGCCTACGCTTTTCCACAAATGCCAGATTCGTGAAAAAAAAAACAATTGGCTCCAGGATACCAATTGTATATATTTTTTGATGAAAAATTTCGTCAAAGAATTTAGGTTATATATGGAAATTATCGCAAGACTGATCGGCACATCCGAACTTTCCGAATATCATTGTTTCATCTCAACCAGCGATCACAATATTTTAACCATATATAGACAGCGACAGGCAGACACGGATATGTCTACGGTCGAATAACAGCACGTATATAATATATAATGATATATTATGATGAGAAAAGTAAGATCGCAGATTATAAACTTGCTAAACAATCGTTCAGTATTTTAAGAGGGGAAAAAAGTGATTAACGGTAGGGTATACGATACGAGTGCTTGCAATTATCAATCGACGCGAAATCGCGAACGCGAAAAAGTAAAAACTAGTTATATGCTCACCTGAATTTCAATTAGCCACGGTAGGATGATCGTGAAGCCAGCGAGGCGTTGCAGCAGCTTCGCGAGAAGCTGACCGGTGAAGAGTGTAATGGGCATTTCCGGAGGAAGCCGCTCGGCTACAGCAGCCAATGCAATTTTTTTTTCTCCTTCTCTCCATATATACTTACACGCTCGCTCTCGTGTGCGCTTTTCGTTACGCACGCGATAATACGCCCGTTTCGTCGACTCGCAGCGGCCCGCGGCTCGCTTTGATCTCGCGGCCGTTGCGCCCGCGTGATTTTCCCTTTCTCGGGGGATCGATGAAAAACGCAAGCCGATGATGCGCGGCTCGATATTAATACTTCTTGGTATCCCAGGCGCTCGATTGAGTTTCGAAAAGTTCATCCAACTCGAATATTGGCCAGCGTGGAGATTTAATAGACGACCAAGAGTTGCTTCGTGCGGAGTTTGTTCACTTTCAACTCTTTTATTGTAGGCTCAAAACATATGTATGATATGCAAAAGAATGATATTCCATCCCGTAGAAAATATTTGTTCATCGCTTGTATCGAAAAGCTGATCATTAAACCTTAGTTTTCTAGATACTCGTGATAAAAAATACTGTTCGATACTAGGGCAAAGCATGATTTTAGTCTAATCGTACTACCTTAAAAAAAGTAATATGAAGCCTCTCTTTCCAAAATCTGAATGGAAGGTATAGATTTTAAAGATGAACGTATTGAAATGAATTCATTACTATACGTAAAAAAGATAATCGAAGTGAAACAAACAACTATTGAAATATAATTTTGAAAGAATGTGAATATAGAACGCCAGCGAGCAGCGTATCTGAATGCATCTAGTAAATAGATACCGTTACATGGACGTATGAAATCAACAAAGATCGATTATATTACCCTGGAAAATCAAATCACGTTAGCTGACGGACGAGTGCAAGTATCATACAATTCTCTGAGTATATCAAACATACTGCCTCCAGAAGTTTCACTCGAATTGGCGACCCAAATCCCAAGTGATCTTCTGGTCAGTCGTATTTAGTTTCGTTCTGATAAGTTTGTTGCTTGTTTTTGAATGGGCTCTGGCTGTCATTAGAACCCCCATAGCTTATCTACTTCTCAGTCCTTCGTTCTGGATTGTTTCTAGTGCTTTCACATTCGAGGCACAAGCATTGTCCCAAACAGGCGCTTCGTAGGTTACAATTTGCCCTATAACTATGTATTGTACAAAAGTAATTTGTTACTTTTCGCATCAATTGAGATTTCCTATCTGACTTACTGTATATACAAGTCCATGGCTATTTTTTACTTTCAGTGCAGGTCAGTTTTAAATACACCTACGTGTATTTCGTTACATTTTTTGAATGTTTTCAGCTAATGGAAGGTTCAGATTTGATCACATTCATCAACATTCCACCCTGGCAACCGACAAACAGACAGACAAACACAGGAAGCTTAAGTTGAATGAGGACGTAAATGAAAATGAAAAAATATATACTGTAAGATCGAGAAGATTCCACGTAAAATTGCACCTACTCGTTTGACCCGGCCAATTCGAGCAACGGCGATGAGACGACTCAAAATTATTGTCCAATATCCCTTTGATTTCACTCGAGTTCAGCCAGAAATTGAAATAAGAAACGTGTATGTTTGTTGAAATTTATCGCGGAGCAGTGATGTAGCCACGATTCGAATTCATTAGTTCAATTTGCATGTTAATGAGGCAAAGGGACGGTGACTCGAGTTAATCGCACAAATAAGACGTGCCCGTGCGTCTATCTGGCATATGACTGACCTCACACTCATACATATATACTTGTTCATGCACGGAATGACGTTTTCTCGGCTTTTTAAAACGTTATTCAAAATTAAATTCTTCTTCCGCGCAACATTTGAGCTCGGATGGAACCTTTCGAAGTATTCTCAATTAATTCGCTGATGGCTATTCGATTTTGATTTTCCTGAATTCTCCTCTAGATTTTGCATTTTTTTCTTGAACTAAAATTGAATATTTTTTAAATAAAACTTCTTTCATGACGTTCGATGGGCGGAAAGAGCCATAAGCTACTTCACACAACGTTCAGGACTAGCCGACGCTACACCACGGGTCGTCGAGAATATATTGACGTTGAGTGTACAATATGAAAGAAAAATCAACCCCAAAATAATTTTGCTCAGGTGATTTTACAAAGAATCGCCCATGTATGTATGTATGTAGTATGTATATTTCGTATCGTTAAATTTGATAATTGTAGATGCGGCAGCTATAATCAGCCACCCAAATATGTAATTCATGAAAGTTTTGTCATGATTGATAACCCGCAGGTGAAACTTCCGCCTAGTCTGTATATTATATTCATTGAATCTAAAGATCTGTATGATATAATATAGTTTACAGATTATTTTATCTGGTCTAAATTTCAACGGAGATAATCTAATCAAATGTGAAGTTACGACCCTGATAAAAAATTTTTCGATGCCCGTTCATCGAACTTCTGTCAGAGTGAACATGCATACTCCCAACACGACTTCGACTATTCTTTTCTTCAAGACAAAAGATACATCGATGATTTTCACACCAATATTTACATTTTGAAGCAATTTATGAAAAGTTTTGGTGAATAATTTTAAATACAATAGTGATTATAAACGTGAGTCTACATCAGGATCAATCGTTGACTAATCCTTCGATTTTCAATGAGAATTATCAAATACCCTCTCGATACTTTAAACTAACATATAATTGAACCAATTTTTTCCAGGCGATACAATGTTATTCTTTCCAGTGAACAATTTAAAAATCTTCGTCATCGCATTACTGTATTTGAATATCAAATCATGTCAAGCATTGCGTATTCTCGCACTGTTTCCTTTTCAAGCTCGAAGTCATTACGTTATGTGCGAAGAATTAGTTAAAGGATTGGCAGCCAGGGGACACCAAATCGACGTTTATAGTCATTTTCCGCCTGACGATGCAACGCCGAGTTTCCAGCATTTCAGCTTGAAAGATACTTTGCCTCCACTTTTAAATAATTTGGCGTATGAAGATATAGCGCAAGATGTTTCAATGCGAAATGCTATGACTTACTGGTTTCTAGGACATGGGTGTAGCATTTGCGAACTGATGGAACAACCTCTCCTCCAAAGACTGATCCAGAATCCTCCGAAAGATCAACCGTACGACCTTGTCATAACAGAAGTTAGTATTTTTTTCTCTAAATTTTTAAAATGAATCATGCAGTAATAGTTGACATTTTGATATTTTCCAGATTTCCGTGTCTTACTGTTATATCGCATGGGGTAAGTACTTGAACGTTCCAATAATCGGTATCGTGACCCTGCCACTAGTGGATTGGATGCATGGACTTTTCGGAACGCCTCTCAATTCAGCTGTGGATCCAAGCATTCTCTCTCCTTACGTTGCACCAATGACATTTTTAGAAAGATTGGACAATGTCATGATATCAACTTGGTCTACTTTTTATTTCTACCAGATGAAAGGGAAACAAGAAGAATATGTTGAAAAATATTTTGGAATAAATCAACCTAGTATAGAAGATTTGACGAAAGACGTATCATTAGTACTAGTTAACTATGATCCGATTTTGAGTGGCATGAGACCATTCAGTCCTGGAGTTGTGCCAGTTGGAGGTTTGCACGTCGTAGATAAAAACGAGACTCTGTCACCCGTATGTTCGATGTTTATTAATTTATGCACAACATTCTCTCAAGCAAAATCTCCATTAACCCATTAATGCCTGAATCATGAAAGTTATTAAATCGACATACACTCTTATAGAATTCTGATCAGTTTCACTTCAATAGGAATTATTTGGTCCTCTCTATACTATGAAACCACCCAGGAAGCTGAAAAATTATCTTGTTTATAAAACTGTCTAGGCAACAATGCAAAACTGTTCATGAGGTCGATTCGTAATTAATGGCCCAGACTCAGTACAACTAAAATTGTTGTGCTCGAGTGTGTTCTTTTAAATATCATTTATTTCATTGGAATAGCTCTGATCGAAATATAAATTATACATTTTTATTATTTCTATATTAGATAGTACAAGATTGGTTGGACGGAAGTGAACATGGCTGCATATATTTCACATTTGGATCAATGGCAAGAATAGAAACATTTCCAAGACACATAATAAAAGCTTTTTACAAATCGTTCGAAAATATAGCACCAGTTCGTGTTACAATGAAAATCGCAAAGCCGCAAGAATTACCTCCAGGTCTCCCATCTAATGTTTTGATAAAACCATGGTTTCAACAAATGCAGATCCTAAGTGCGTAGTACGGACTGAATTTTTAGTTAAGAAACAACATTATTCAAGTTACAGTAACGAATAAATTCTTCTACAGAGCACAAAAATGTTAAAGCTTTCGTGACTCATGGAGGACTGATGGGAACACAAGAATCGATCTTTAACGCTGTGCCAATGGTGGGAATCCCTTTATTTAGTGATCAGCATTTCAACATAAAAGCTTACGTCAAAAAAGGAATAGCTATAGAAGTCGACGTCCACCAAATAACCGAAGAAACATTCACAAACGTACTGAAAGAAATTCTAAACAATGCCTCATACAAGTTAGTATACCTTTCCAAGTAACTTTTGATTTTCAATTCGTTATACATTTATTTGATGAAATGTGTGAACCTTTTTATCAGGAAAAATATAGAGAAAATAAGCAGGCAATCAAAGGACCGTCCAATGAGTGTAATGGATACGGCAACGTTTTGGGTGGAATACGTACATCGACACGGGAAGAACGCGTTAAGGAGCCCTATTGTTGACATGCCTTGGTGGCAAGCCCGACTTCTCGACGTATATGGTTTTATTGCTGTAGTTGTTATTTCGGCAATTTGCATTACTGTAAAGCTTTTGAAACTTTTCATCAATTTCTTACGCATTTTATTGCGACGTAGGATATTCAATTCAAAATCGAAAGATAATTAGATTGTTATGAAATGTTTAGAGAGAGAATTAAGGCGGCTTCAGCGAGTTCTTTTGAAATTATAGAATGAGTTGAAACTTCCAGAGAATGTACCTAGCACAACTAACTTTCAATTACAACAAAGAAAATCATGGGTCAACATGGTCATTTCCATATGATCGCCATAATAAAAATGACATTTTTTACATGGGCTCTCAAGGCAAAAATCGATTAATCCCTTCTCAACTCAATATAAAATTATGGAAAAATTTGAAAAAATTCTAAGTGATCGGTATTTGTAAGTAGATTATAGCATGCTCGCAAAAATGGTATGACGCCATCGATTTTAGATCGTGAAATCGAAAAAAATGAATTTTGATGAAATGGACAGTTGTTTATGTACAGATCGTGACTCAATTACAATTTATTTTTCCTTTTCAAGCATCTACAAGTGGTTTAGGATAAGATTGATCTACTTCAAAACGATAGAATTGGGAGAATTTTGAAAAATAATTCAGGCACCCCCAGTAGAGCCTCGCACAGGTACGGTGGATTTTGTTTGATAGTTTGTTTGAATTATTTATTTTCGTCTATTTAACATCGACTGATAATTACTTCATTATTTTTTTCCTGGTCGAAAGTACGTTCAATAAGTATTCTTATAGAAATAGCTAAGCTGGCCATCCGTTAGTCAGATTTCGTATTTCCGGTGCTCTCCGAGCATCAGTCGCCCTCAGGTCATGTTGGAGGTATTAAAAGAAAATTTTCGGTTCCTTCCCGTCCATTTAGCCCTCAAAACCACTCTCCTACAACACTTTGAAGTTTGACTAACTGATTCTTTCACCCTTTTCTATCATAGTCAAATTCGCGAAAAACCCTTAGGTGGTGACGCATTGGCTGCAGTTACCTTGTATGGGTTTCTGTGACTTCGCATACAAATAACGTCAAAAATGGTTCATGAATATCTCCAAGATAACAAAACATTGGGCCTTGTGGCAGTTTGAGAGTACTTATGCAAGTGCACAATCAAAAAACGGGTGTGGGTCTCGGGACCCCCGACAGAAGTGAAACTTCAATTAACATGTTACCGTCAATGTAAATGCAGTTAACATGATTCAAAAAATAATTCATTCATTCATACAAAATGAAAGTGTTTAATAATAATTAAATTTTGTGCTAGTTATTAAAAAATGAATAATAAGAAACAATATCTATATATTAATATTGAATTTATTCATTTATACAAAATATTCTCAGAACATTTTCAAAAAATATTTAAAAAAATATGTACAGTCAATGATTTGTTATAAAATTAATTTGTCACAGCCAGGACATTTTCATCGCTTACATCATTGGTATTATCATTCAAAACTGTTACAATTGGTTTATGATAACTGAAAAATGAAATATACTATCAGAACTTAAGTGATTGATAAATCTTCCAAATACAGCATCAATGGTTGTTCCTGCTTTAGTCGTAGGCTCAGCAATATGAGTGAGAAGAAATGCATTACTCTGGAAAGGCTGATAGAATCAGTTATATGAATCTAAATTAAGTATCTATACTATAATATAAAGTTAATCCTCCGGTAATTTTCATGTAAAGAAATTACATGATTCGATTTGCATGAAAACGGATAAGACGGATCGAAAGGAAATTGCCTGCGCTTTCAGGTATCGTATTGAAATTTTTGAAAAAATCGATGCGTGGGCGTTGAAAATGGGAAAATGCATATTGGGTTTTTTTCTTAGCCGATAAACCATAGAAAAAAACTATGAAATAATTGTACGATGAAAATTTGGGTCTGACTAATCGATAGATTTTTGGAAGGGCTTTAGTGTTTCATGGTTAAAACTTTGGAAAAATTGATGCGTGGGCGTGAAATATGGAAAAAACTGATGTTTGGCAAGATGTGCCTCATGAATCATTAAAAAAGTACATGAATCAGCATCATGATGAAAATTCTGATGATACGGATCGATGGAGCTCATTGAGCATTTTTATTTTTCATCTTGAAAAACTGAAATATGACGATGCGTGGGCGTGAAATCCGTTCTTGAAAATTGATGGTTAACTTTGTGATTTTTATGCGTTCAGAGAAATACGTGAAATCATGATATGGTGTAATTTCGAGTATTTCCGATCGGAAGAGTATCGAATGGGCTTCCTTATCCATGATTGGAATTTTGAAAAAATCTATGCGTGGGCGTGAAATATGGAAAAAACTCATTTTAAGAATCTATATCTATACTATAATATAAAGTTAATCCTCCGGTAATTTTCATGTAAAGAAATTTTTATGAAGGGGTCGATTTGCATGAAAACGGATAAGACGGATCGAAAGGAAATTGCCTGCGCTTTCAGGTATCGTATTGAAATTTTTGAAAAAATCGATGCGCGGGCGTTGAGAATGGGAAAATGCATATTGGGTTTTTTTTCTTAGCCGATAAACCATAGAAAAAAACTATGAAATAATTGTACGATGAAAATTTGGGTCTGACTGATCGATAGATCTTTGGAAGGGCTTTAGTGTTTCATGGTTGAAACTTTGGAAAAATTGATGCGTGGGCGTGAAATATGGAAAAAACTCATTTTAAGAAAAAGGTACAAGATTGATCGTTAAAAAAATCGTTCAATCTGCGCCACGATGGAAACTCGAATCAGACAGATCGATAGAGCTCATTGAGCATTTTTATTTTTCATCGTGAAAAACTGAAATATGACGATGCGTGGGCGTGAAATCCGATCTTGAAAATTGATGGTTAACTTTGTGATTTTTATGCGTTCAGAGAAATACGTGAGATTATGATTTGGTGAAATGTCGGGTATGTTCGATCGAAAGAACTTCGGATGGGCATGAATATCCATGGAGAGAATTTTGGAAAAAATTATGCGTGGGCGTGAAATATGGAAAAAACTGACTTTTGTCAAGTCGTGCTGCATAATCCGTTAGAAAAATGTATGAAACAGCGTCGTGATGAAAATTCTGATCAAAGGTATCGATAGAGCTCATTGAGCGCTTCAATTTTTTTCGTAAAAAATCTAAAGATGTCGATGCGTGGGCGGGGAGTATGTCATTGAAAAATGGGGGTTTACTATGTAATTTTTATGCATTCAGAAAAAAACGTGAGATTAGAGTCTTGTTCGATTTTGAGTATGTTTGATCGAAAGAACATGGAATGGGCTTTCATATCCATGGCGAGAATTTTAGAGAAATTCATGCGTATGGGCATGAAATATGGAAAAAACTGATTTTTTTCAAGTTGTACCGCGTAATCCGTTAACCCATTAAGTCCCAGATTGCAGAAATTTTATTGGTACTTTCGAGCTCAAATATTTTGATGAATAGGACGGAAGGTTTATTGCAAAATAGTCATTGCTACTATTCTCGGGTGTGCTCTACACGATACAATGGTTGTAAAGACTAAAAAAATTGATTTTCAATAAATAATTAACAAATTAAAATAAAAAATGCGATTTTTTGGAGCACTTTTTTTTTTCAATCCAAAATCAGAGGAAGAAGGAATTTCATTTTTACGGTCGCAAATATGCACAAGAGTGCACAAAATATTTAAACTTTCCAAATTCGTTGAGTTTTTTTGACTATGATTTTTTTCAGCAAAATGGCGGCCAAAAAACGGGAATCAATATTTTGGATTTTCATATTATCAATATTTTAAAGCATTCATTTTCATATTCGATATATTCCTTTGAAATTCCGTATACAGGGGTTTTCAATGTCGTTGATAACGATTCTGACATCAGATTTTCGAAATTCTGTATCCAAGATGGCGGTTTCAAGATGGCGGCTCATGATTTTGTACATTTTTAGTCGGAGAATCGTGAAAATTTGGAATAATGGGTTTTCGGGGGCGCTGAAGATAAATCTGACATCAGATTTTCGAAATTCTGTATCCAAGATGGCGGTTTCAAGATGGCGGCTCATATTCAAAAAAACTCAACGAATTTGGAAAGTTTAAATATTTTGTGCACTCTTGTGCATATTTGCGACCGTAAAAATGAAATTCCTTCTTCCTCTGATTTTGGATTGAAAAAAAAAAGTGCTCCAAAAAATCGCATTTTTTATTTTAATTTGTTAATTATTCATTGAAAATCAATTTTTTTAGTCTTTACAACCATTGTATCGTGTAGAGCACACCCGAGAATAGTAGCAATGACTATTTTGCAATAAACCTTCCGTCTTATTCATCAAAATATTTGAGCTCGAAAGTACCAATAAAATTTCTGCAATCTGGGACTTAATGGGTTAACGGATTACGCGGTACAACTTGAAAAAAATCAGTTTTTTCCATATTTCATGCCCATACGCATGAATTTCTCTAAAATTCTCGCCATGGATATGAAAGCCCATTCCATGTTCTTTCGATCAAACATACTCAAAATCGAACAAGACTCTAATCTCACGTTTTTTTCTGAATGCATGAAAATTACATAGTAAACCCCCATTTTTCAATGACATACTTCCCGCCCACGCATCGACATCTTTAGATTTTTTACGAAAAAAAATTGAAGCGCTCAATGAGCTCTATCGATACCTTTGATCAGAATTTTCATCACGACGCTGTTTCATACATTTTTCTAACGGATTATGCAGCACGACTTGACAAAAGTCAGTTTTTTCCATATTTCACGCCCACGCATAATTTTTTCCAAAATTCTCTCCATGGATATTCATGCCCATCCGAAGTTCTTTCGATCGAACATACCCGACATTTCACCAAATCATACTCTCACGTATTTATCTGAAAGCATAAAAATCGCAAAGTAAACCATCAATTTTCAATCACATACTTTACGCCCACGCATCAATATTTTTGAATTTTTTACGATGAATAATTGAAGCGCTCAATGAACTCTATCGATACCTCTAATCAGAATTTTCATCACGACGCTGTTTCATAGATTTTTTTAACGGTTTATGCGGCACAAGTTGACAAAAGTCAGTTTTTTCCATATTTCACGCCCACGCTTCATTTTTTCCGAAATTCTCTCCATGTATATTCAAGCCCATCCGAAGTTCTTTCGATCGAACATACCCGACATTTCACCAAATCATAATCTCACGTATTTCTCTGAATGCATAAAAATCACAAAGTTAACCATCAATTTTCAAGAACGGATTTCACGCCCACGCATCGTCATATTTCAGTTTTTCACGATGAAAAATAAAAATGTCCAATGAGCTCTATCGATCTGTCTGATTCGAGTTTCCATCGTGGCGCAGATTGAACGATTTTTTTAACGATCAATCTTGTACCTTTTTCTTAAGGTGGAAATTCCGTGACTACCTGACTCAAATTAGCATCTAAATTTTTTTCATTCCAAATCATCATTATTCATACTTAAAATCGTTTCTAAATTATTATCACGATTTTTTGTCATGGTCGAACCTTGTTTGAAAGTAAATATTGAAGAATCGAAAGATTCACCGGTCACTATTTTGACTAGTTTTTTCTGGCAGTAGGCTGGCGGACATAAACACAACAACACTGTAAAAATCTGTTGTAGTCAACCTCTACTCACTTTATCGACTGTACTCCTACGTTACCGATATATTTACATGTTGGTCAGTTGAGCGCGGTACACAGTGTTGCCAGTTTTTCCCAAGTGCACAATGAACATGGTGGACACTCTCGTTCGCAGGGTAAAAAATATATTGTAACAGATGTAGCGTTACAATGAGTTCGGGTTGCTACATATATTTCACCGGTAACGGATTCTACAAATTTCAAAGTTTCTTTTCATATATTTTTTTCCAAGGCATTGATTTATTAGATCATTCAATTTTATCAGAGATTGTCTGTGCTCCATGTAGGTTACAATAGCTACATGTTAAAGTTCGCGACTTCGAATGCAAATAACTTTGTTAGGAGCACGGATACCGCTGTTTTTTTTCGTTTCATTCAAAAGAGCGAATTGAGAACTATTATATATTTCAACGTGAGCAACAGTTTGAGTTGGAGAGGGTGACGGAATTTCCACCTTAAAATGAGTTTTTTCCATATTTCACGCCCACGCATCGATTTTTTCAAAATTCCAATCATGGATAAGGAAGCCCATTCGATACTCTTCCGATCGGGAATACTCAATTAACCATCAATTTTCAAGAACGGATTTCACGCCCACGCATCGTCATATTTCGGTTTTTCAAGATGAAAAATAAAAATGCTCAATGAGCTCCATCGATCCGTATTATCAGAATTTTCATCACGACGCTGATTCATGTACTTTTTTAATGATTCATGAGGCACATCTTGCCAAACATCAGTTTTTTCCATATTTCACGCCCACGCATCAATTTTTCCAAAGTTTCAACCATGAAACACTAAAGCCCTTCCAAAGATCTATCGATTAGTCAGACCCAAATTTTCATCGTACAATTATTTCATAGTTTTTTTCTATGGTTTATCGGCTAAGAAAAAAAACCCAATATGCATTTTCCCATTTTCAACGCCCACGCATCGATTTTTTCAAAAATTTCAATACGATACCTGAAAGCGCAGGCAATTTCCTTTCGATCCGTCTTATCTGTTTTCATGCAAATCGAATCATGTAATTTCTTTACATGAAAATTACCGGAGGATTAACTTTATATTATAGTATAGATACTTAATTTAGATTCATATAACTGATTCTATCAGCCTTTCCAGAGTAATGCATTTCTTCTCACTCATATTGCTGAGCCTACGACTAAAGCAGGAACAACCATTGATGCTGTATTTGGAAGATTTATCAATCACTTAAGTTCTGATAGTATATTTCATTTTTCAGTTATCATAAACCAATTGTAACAGTTTTGAATGATAATACCAATGATGTAAGCGATGAAAATGTCCTGGCTGTGACAAATTAATTTTATAACAAATCATTGACTGTACATATTTTTGTAAATATTTTTTGAAAATGTTCTGAGAATATTTTGTATAAATTAGCCCGCCAGCGCGTGTATACCACGGACTTAGATATAAGTCCGTGGTGTATACAGGGCACGCGGATACTGCACGTATACGATGTATACCCAAATAACCAGGTCCATTTTCGTAAATCTTTTCTGACGTAAATAAACGCAACTGAATGCAGTTTTTGCTAGTAACCATCGCAAAACTGCAGGACAGAGGTTTGAAGAAAAATATTTCCAGGTGCGAGGTTAAACCGCAAACGAGCTGTATATAATGGCTTGTCGCGTCCCCTCGCTTGCTGCGCATACTTGTCGTCGGTGGCGCTGACGCGCCACCTGATATACAGATAGAGAGAGAGAGAGAGAGAGAGAGAGAGGGAGAGTAATATTCCGAATTTTGTAAGATTTTTTACTGATGGATCAAAGATCCCACAAGGCCGCTGTGGAGCGGGAGTTTTTTGCTCAAATCCACCAATTTTTGAATCAATCAGACTTCCTGATGAATTGACTATATTCGGATGCGAATCTTTTGCTTTTCTGCGTGCTTTGGAAATTTTGAAAGGTCTGGATTGTGGGAGTGTTGCTTTGTTCACTGATTCCTTGAGCTTGGTTTCGAACCTCCAGAGTTATGGCTTGAATACGGAAATGCGACACTCTATTTCGCTTATCAGACTGTCTTTATCATCCTTACAAAAAAGTGGAAAACAGATAAAAATTTTCTGGATCCCGTCTCACGTTGGGATAATGGGAAATGAGCGGGCGGATGAGGCTGCGAAGGGTAGTTTATCAGTGAGTATTCCAAGAGAAATGCAGTTTGATGTTCAGGAGATTTTGGGTATTATCGGAGTTAAATTACATGAGAATATGGAAAATTATTGTGAAAATTATGGTTCGGGGCTGAAGGGACGCATGTACATGAAACATGGAAAAAAGTTTTCAACCGTTCCCTATTTTGAAAGAGTTGAAGTGGAGTCCTTGAGGCTAAAACGTAGATCTATTTGTCTCCTAAATAGAATATTGACAAGACATGTAAAGTCTAGATATTTGTTGTGGGAAATGGGCTTCGATGTTGATCCCATATGTGACTGTGGACTGGATTACCATACATTGAATCATTTGATTTGGAATTGTCCCAAGGTTTTGATTTTTAGAGATGAATTTGTGAATTTTTTAACTGAGGAATGTATAGATATAGATTCAAATGTGACGGACCTGGCAAATGCTATTTCAATTATAAAATTTAATAATTTTCTTCATTTATTAATCGCTAATTCGGTGGATATATGACATATATTTTGATAATTTTCCTTTTCCTTTTTTTCCTTTCCATTGGGCTTTTTCTGCTTTTTGAATTGGGCGGCGACTTTGCGCTGTTTTGCGCCTGCGCGTAAATAGTGGTCGCTTTGTCAGTCGTCGCTTGAAAATTCTACTTTCATGTTTCATGTCAGTATATGTTCCAGTCAACAGAATATTGCAGAATATCATGGATGTTTAGTCCGAAGATTTGCAGCAAATCATCTATTTTATTTTGGTCCGTTGAGGTTCATGGGATACCGATACATGCCCTAGATGGTATAATCGGATTAAAAGGAAAAAAAAAAAAAAAAAAAGAGAGAGGGAGACCGATGTCGACCGATACCGCCGCGCTGTCGCCAGCGCACGGAGTGGGGGCAGGCGCACGGGGTGAGGGGACACACGCATAGATTTACAAAGCAGAGAGACAGAGATAGAAAACAAGACCTTTGCCACGGCCAGCGCGTGGAGAGGGGCGTTCGTTGACTACACGGGGAGAGAGCAAACAAGAGCAAAGACATGATTCATGTGTTTTCTCCTCCCTTCTCCTCCTCGAGAGGGGAAACTTTACGGATCGAGGGGAACCTCTCTCACGCACGGTTTTACTCTGTTTTACTCTCCATGCGCCCGTCGAACGTCGAACGTGAAGTTTCACTTCAATAAGAATAAAATTTAAAATCAAAAGTACTTCATGTATTTTTTCGTCTTCCTTAACGATATTTACATTTTCAATTTTAAAATTTTCTCGTTCGTGATTGAGTTTTTCAAATAAATTCATTAATAAAATAGTTTTCTTATATACAATACATTTTAAATTAAAATAAAAAAGTTTTAAGAATTCACTAACACATTTCAGAATAAATGAGTTACAACTGTACATGATAAATTAAAACCAATCATAATTAATTTTGATTTCACTAAACCTTCTTGCCGTTTATTTTGTTTAGTTTATTCCTTGAAAGTTTATCAAAGAATAATAGTCCTGCAGCCCTCTCAATACTCTCTGGCGGAACCTGTAAGTATTGTTCTGTATTTGTAAGCTCAATGTCTTGGATGAATAGTTAATTATTAATCCATTTATCAGAGGCAATTGAATCTTACTTGGAAATTTTGAAGTGGAGCATCATTATCAATTGGTGCATTTGGCATCACAAAAGCTTCCATTTCTAGTTTTGAATCATTAGTTTCCCCTACAACTATCTTATAAAAGTGAGTAGGTACTGCAACATGATTTGCACCAATGACTTCATACCTAACATATTTTTTCCCATCCATCTCAATTCTGCAAATCGATACAATTTATAAATTGTTATTCAATTATTCAATCACAATCTTGTCATAAATATTAATAATAATTGACTTGACATACTTGGGTAAATATAAAGGTCCTGTACAAACATAGACATCTTTATAGATATTTGTTAAATTCCTTACATACTTTTCCAGTCTGTTCCATGAATCTCTGTTAAAACCTACACCTACTTGCGGAGCCATATTCGTCAAGAAAAAGGTTTGCTGCATGTGTTTTTGATCTAATTTGTGGTTCCCAGCAGCTGCTAAATGACCTCGATCGTAACCACTCCGTTTGTAGTCAGTATTATCTGATCTTGTACAGAATGACAACAAGGTTCAAATTTATTGATCTCAGTAATCTTGAATAAAGTTATTTTAATAATACCTGAAGAATGGGTGGATGCTAGAATCGGGAGTAAATTCACATTTCGATCTATCAATGTTCGAAGACTTGAGTCTTTCTTTTGTAAGATGCTCGAAAACCCAATGAGCTACTCGATTTCTTCTATCATATGAAAGGACAAAGTCATCATAGGACCTCACATGATCTAAACCTGGGAAACCATACTTCATAATCTGAAAAGAAAGAGAAGAAAATAAAATCCTTGATTTTTTATTCTGATACTCCGAAACAAAATATGACAACAAAAGAATATTATTTTTAACTAATGTATGATACAAGAAAAGCTACTCATTTCCCGCGAAATCGATAATGATAAAATGATGAATATATAAAATTTCTAATTCAACCAGTAAGGTATAGTGGGATCAAGTCATTCAAGTAGTTGTATCACCTATTCAATCCATTTGAATCACACTGAAGTTTCATTCTTAAAAAAGCACATTGGCTCTGTACACAATAATTTTGAAAGACGTATAGCATACCAACAAAGAACTTTGAACGCTTCAAAGTCGCTTTAATCTGTGCAAAGGCACGAAATGTCAGAAGCACTACATAGGTTAGCCAGACCGAGCCTGAGCATATACGAACAAGTTGCACTCACTTGGCTGGTCCTGGACTGGACGATCGACACTTTTGAGCCCATGTCGTCGTGGGGCACGAGGGGCGAGGCAGCGGAGACGGTTCCGAAGACGGGCAGACCCGGTAGCCGCGGCAGGCCCGACAGCCGCTCGTCATTTTTCTCGACGGGCCTGTCCCAGGACCTACCCGCGCACCAGCCGGCTGTTCCAGCTGCCGCTGTCAGCGAGCACAACCTCACAGCTCGCCTCCACGACATTGCACAACCTCCGCGATTACTTGCACACGTGCACATGCACTGCAGCACCTCGAGCTGCCGAAGGGTAAATGTAGCAGACAGCTCTCGGCATAATGCGCATTTACGCATGTGTGCGCATCGGGCACACACACGATGACACACATGTACAGAGTACAGCTGACTAACAAAGCGCGCCAACACGCTGACTGTTTCAATAAATGCATCTGATTGATTTGTCACTCGATTTCAGCTGTTCACGAACTTTACACAGATAAAATTACTAACGATGATTTTACTATTATGAAATAAATCTTTTTCTCGAACGTGTTCAAGTCACTCACGGTCTATAAATGACAAGGCTATACACAAAGAAAGTTTGAAAGCTCAATTTGGAAATCTTAAAAATTATTCATTTACATGTACGAAAATTTTAATACATATTAACAATTTCATTAATATAGCAGATTTATCAATGCACTGTTAGGTCTTGTGTGATAATCTGATTGATAACAATGCTGTTGGCTCAGTCACAGGAATCGCAGCATAAATATCAATAATTTAAACATAAATTGATATAAAAATACAAATTCATTTATCACTATCGCTTTCGCCTGAATCTTCAACTTCAACGTCATTATGACCAGGTAATAAGCGTGGATCGAAAGTTGAATCAAAACACTTTTGGAATATTAGTTTAGCCCTTTTCGATGTTTGCCTTGGTGGGGAGTTTTCGATAAGATCATCATTTTCGTGTGGATTTACAATTTCTTGTTCTGATTTTCTTTTCAAAAACGACGAGAGAGGTGTCTTGTTGCCATTGTTTGCATCTTCTGCTGCCTTGTTTCTGTGGAAACTAGAGTTTGAAGTGGAAGCTATTACTTTTGGAGTACACGTAGTTGCAGATGAATTGATAGGATTCCTCCTGTCATTTTGAGTTGGTGTTTCGGAAATGTCACTAATCCTACCAGGTGATTCTGTGGTGGCAGTTTCCATTGCATTGGTTGATTGACTGTGGGATGTATTTGAGGAAAATGACTTTTTACTGAGTGATTTGATCCCTTTTTGTTTTGGTGGTGCTCGCTTAGGTGGAGCTTTCTTTGGTACTGGATTTGGCCTAGTTGAAATAGTACTTTGGGATGATGCATCAGTACTTGGATTCAAGGTAGCTAGAACTAAATTTGTTTCTACTGATGATGTTCTACAGATAAATACTACTGGTCTGTAAATGAAAATGTAGTCATGGCTGAGTTATCAAGATATTATATAAATTATATTGAATATAATAAAATACCTTCCAGCCCGATCGAAATGTATATCTATTGGTTGTGCAAGAGCATCAGCAAAAAGCAAGATTGCTCTCAATTCTTTCAAGCAGAAAGTTATTGCTGTGTCTGTCTCAATAGTGTATTCATCAAATTCTCCTACACCAAATACAAGTTGAGTACGAGTTTCATTAGATATATCTAAATAAAAAAAGATTCTTCATTAACCTCCTTAACCAATTCAACGAAATATTAATCACAAAAATTTAAAATAACTCACTGGATAATTCGTCAACATAATTCCTAATAAGAACTTTTTCTTGTAAAACTTCTATAGTTATTTCCAACAAAGATTGATTAAAATTTTGAACTACATCATTCATCACACGAGGCTGAATGCGCAAATGATTGGCAGTACCATCTTTCTTATAATTGGCCTAAAACAAAATTCATAATTCATCTCATTTCTCAGTTAAAAAAATTTTATAGTGTAAAGAATAATGTGTTCAAAATACCCTTATTGTTTCACAATCTATTATTGGTAATAAATGGGTTTTAACAATGCTGTTCTTATATTTGAGTATAAAACACAATTGCTCAGAATTTGGTTCCAATTGTATGTGACAAGATTCTACTTGTTTATCAAGTAAACTTGGTGTCTTGAATACTGCTAATGCACTCTGAAAAAGAAATATTCATTCGAGTATTTCATTTTAAAAATAACTTATTTAAATACTACAAATTTAGAATACTTACACGCAGAAGAATTTTACACCTAAGAGAGTCGGCCTCCTCTAGATTTTCATAAGCATAGTAAGAAAAGAAATGTTCATTAAATGTTACATCTACAAATGCTGAATTTGCACTATTAACTGAACGGAAAGACAAGCAGTCTTCTTGAGGTTGAACAAACATCTCATCCCCTATTTTAGAGAGCATTTGTATTGTTTTTGCTATAACTAAACACAATAATATAAAATCATTTACATTAAGAAACAAAAATATAACCTATAGATACACCAATGATATGAGTAAAATCTAGCTCACTTTTTATATTCCCGCCTGATACGATACATTTCATGGTTGCCGGCTTCGGTCACAATAATATCTTCAAGCCAAGTAGAATAATATAAATAATAAATTGTTCAATCAACTGTTTTTCCACTGGTAATCATTTTTGAGGATGTTATTTCCCGCCCGCAAAACAAAACTCGAATAATGTAAAAGCGCGCATATGAATTACGAACGCATCACATCAGGCGAAGTTGCAGGTAAGGGTGGGCCCTACTGTACTACCATTTACCATACTAGTTGTCACTGGTTGTCACTCCCACTTTCTCGTATTTTCATGGATTGAATAGGAAATTCTGTATTTCTAGAATTGTAATCTGCAAAAAATACATTGTTCTTCCCCAACTTGTTTGCTGAACTTTCCTAATCATGGTGAGTATCTCTTACAAGAAAAGTATATTTTATATTTGGTGTTGAACATTTTGGCACATAACCTAGGAAAACGAAATATTTTATCATTGATTTGAAGTTTTCCAGGTTTTTGTGTGCATACTATCTAGCGATTATTTACAGTTTCGTTACTGTTGAGGAGTATTATATTGAAATTTTTTGAACAGTAATTCTTTATTTAAACTCTTATAATCTCTGTGGAACCATATTGCAAAAAATGTTTTAATTACTGGATCATCAATTTGACCTCAGTCATATAGATTCTCCTTACCACTGATCTAAAGATTCTTCTACAAATTGAAATTAATCAAATCAAATTTTCCTTTAGCTTGTACTAGTTTTGGGAGATTTGCACATTCCACATCGATGCAGTAGCTTACCAAGCAAGTTCAAGAAACTTCTTGTACCTGGAAGAATACAACACATATTATGCACAGGAAATCTTTGCACTAAGGAGTCGTATGACTATTTGAAAACTTTGGCAAGCGATGTTCATATAGTCAGGGGTGATTTTGACGAGGTATATTGTATATTTCTCATTTCTTAAGATTAATTGATACTGTTGATATCTATATTTGTGATATTTTCAGAATCTCAATTATCCAGAACAAAAAGTGGTTACTGTAGGACAATTCAGAATAGGCTTGTCTCACGGTCATCAAGTTGTACCTTGGGGTGATCCAGAAGCTCTAGCTTTAATCCAACGACAATTGGATGTTGATATTCTCATTACAGGTCATACTCATAAATTTGAAGCTTATGAGCATGAGAATAAGTTTTATATAAATCCTGGTTCAGCAACTGGAGCTTATAATCCACTCGACACGTAAGAAACATTATCTTATACATATTATTTCTCAAGACTCTTTTATATGATCTTATAATTCTATAAATGGCAGTTGATGCATACTTTTTTTGCATGTAACATAGTTTATTCCATGTTGATGTAGTATGTTTTGCACATGTTTTCATAATTTTTTTTTTGCAGGTCTGTGATTCCATCATTTGTTTTAATGGATATTCAGAGTTCTACTGTTGTTACATATGTCTATCAGTTAGTTGGTGATGAAGTAAAAGTGGAACGAATTGAATATAAAAAGAGTTAACAACCATCAAAATAATAAACAATTAATCTGATTTTTATTATGACATACTGCAATTATATCTAATAAGATGATTAATTAAGGATTACTTTTGTAATAAGTAACTGAAACATAATTGTGAAGAAATGATTTTTAATCATTATTTAGATATGTTTACCCAGAATATGAAGTGCATAGCGCTAAATTTGTAAATAAGACATTTACTCATGTATGAAATTTATTGAATCTACTGTATTAATAACTTTTTGTAACTTCAATGAGCATTTAGAAAAGTGATGACTTTTAGTTAATATTAATTTTGATGATTAATTTAGTAAGCAGACAATTTTAATATTTTTATTATTGTTAATTTTGAGGAGAATTTTTCCATTTAAATAAAGATTTTTATTCACAGGTATGACAAAATTGTTAATTTATTTATAACTGATGTTGAAGAAAAACCCACAGAAAAATTCATTCTAATCGATTTGTTCAAAATTGATGTATTATTGGCATTAGATCAAGCCACGAGACATGAAAAATGTTGTTAATATGTCATTCTTTCACTAGATACTAATGCAATAATATTTTTTGATCGTACTAAATTTTTCGTGCAAAATAGGTGATGATTTTCTTGACATTTTTCTACTGTATAAAATAAAAAGTCACAAATTTAATAATATTTTTGTTGCTTGTAGTTTGAAGTATAAGTAAGTATTGATTATAGAAAATCAATAACGTTTAAAATTTTAACGTTAAACTTTATGACAGCCCCTGCAATAATTAAAATTCTTTTGTTACCGATCGAGCGCTTATTTTCTTCCTGAAGGCTATATATATATACCTTGAGTACAGCATATATGTGAATTGATCGCGGTCTTGATCGTGTAGACTGCTGCTGTGGACGAGGAAAATACTTTCATTGTCTGTGTAATATCTATACATTTCCTATCTAAAGAGCGTTGACATTGTACAAACCGACTAAGTAACGAATTGGTCAAAATCTGCACGAGAACGTTACATTCGCACATTTTGGGAAGTGTCTTGTCTTCATATCTTCTTTAGTATAATTATGCCGTCACACGGTTGATCAACCATTTTTTTATCTTACTGACTTACAACATAAACAATAATATACCAGCTACCAGCTGAGTAATGGTACAATGGTTGTGGGCACGACTATTACCATGGCTGACTCCATTTACCATGAACGTCAGGTAATTTCTAAGTTTAATTTTCTCTTGCAGGTGGTAATTTATTTTAGTTCAGTTAATGCATCAAAATGTTTGTCATATGTTTAAACAATAGTTTTGAATCTACTTTGATACTTGGATAATTAGTGTAATCTATTCCTTATGAATGCTTATCATGCAAATGAATTGTTAGATAATTTTTGTTTCGCTGCAACTCAAGAAAGTAAGAGTTTGTAATAGTTTTATAATAAACTACAAGATTACAATTTCCTGGCTTTTTTAAAAGACCTTTGTAGTGATTGAACTTGTTTGAACGATCGTTAAGCATTCTCGTGAAAATTCTAATTTAAGATAGCAACTCAATAATGAATCAAACATGGAATAAATTAAATACTCCTTTAATTTTTTAAGGTTAAAGAACTATGTGCCCTTCATGCTTTGAATAACTTATTTCAAGAAAGAAGATTTAGCAAACAAGAATTAGACCAAATATGTGAAAATCTGAGTCCTGACATCTGGATTAATCCACATAGATCTGTTCTTGGATTAGGTAATTATGATATCAATGTCATCATGGCAGCGCTACAAAAAAGAGGTCATGAAGCTGTCTGGTTTGATAAACGCAGGTATGTAGATATTTTCACTTCAAAATTATAATTTTTCTGACTTGTACTGAAATACTTTTGTCAATCAGGGATCCAAACTGCTTGTGTTTTGACAACATTGAAGGCTTTATCTTGAATGTTCCATCAGATTACAAATTAGGTTTTGTACCTCTGCCATTGAAAAGACGCCATTGGATTGCACTAAGGAAAATTGATGGTTCTTTTTATAATTTAGATTCCAAACTGGACTCGCCTCAACTGATTGGCAAGGTAGATATTCTTTTTCTTTCAATCAGATATATGTATCTTACTTCCATTACAGTATTTGGTTTCATTGACAGGATGATGATTTATTAACATACTTAAGAGACCAAATAGAGAGTAGAGAAAAAGAACTTTTCATTGTTGTAACTAATGAATTTGCTAGCAGTCAAGCATGGTTAGGAGAAGAAAGTGAAATTAAAAATCCCAATGAGAAGATCCAAAATTTGAATGGATTTACCAAAGGAACTGCACACGACACAGATAATGATTTAATAACAACTAATACAGAAGAGGCCAATGAAAGTGAAAATGTTTGCCACAACCAAAGTTCTAGATAGTCAAAAGTGCCTGACTAAAAAGTTAATTTTATTAATTTCATGCTCACAGAGACTAAATATCTAAAGATAATCAACAACATACAATGAGAAAAAAATCTCATACCATGATAGCTCATGAAAAATACGCTAAAGATCTGAGCAATAGTATATCATTATGTACTTGATTGAAATTAGGCGATTTTGGTACGAAAAACCATTGCAAGTGTATAGTGAGGGTCATAAATTTGCGCGTGTCGAATTAGCGTCAGTAAGAGGTGCGTATACTATTTTTCGTCTCCAGCGGGGGAGAAAAGGTCTATTCTTTGCGGATGTCAGGGAGGAAAATAGGCACTGTTCTCATTCTGCTACGGAAAACTTTATTTGGAAGCTATTAATCATGAAAATTTCATAGTGGATTAAAGGTCTCTGGCTTCCCTCTGAAGTCTAGAAATAATTATAGAATTTTCTTCATTGAAAAATGTCAAAATACTCGAAGAAACCAACAACAGCTATCATGTAAACTAGGAGTGGGTGGGTTTTCAGAATTTCCGATAACTATGTGTAACTATGTGTGAAAACTCGACTCGTCGGGCTCAGGTTTTTCGGATATCTAAGAATCTCGGGTAATGCCGAGAACCGAATACTTTTTTACAACCTGAATGTGTAACTTGCTGGAAATCAATCAAAATATGACCATGTTGATTGAGCTCGGTACATATTTCTTAATTCTGCGGTCCAATTTGTTTCAATAATCAACCCAGCAAATTTTGTTTCATTTATTTCAACTGGGGAACCCGACCGCAACCCAAGTAACCGCGCACTCTTTAAAAAAACAATCGTGACAGCCGGTCAATGTAGAGTGTAGTTTTCTAAGGAGATGAACGATGTTATAACACACATTATAAATCATGATTTTTCATTCGATTGACTTGAAATTCCAACTAACATGTAGCTTCTCAGATATATAAAAATGGCCTAAAATTGCTCATATAAAATGTAATTATTTGTTGATCGCAAAAAGTTGAACTACTGCAATAGTTCACGTATCTGAGTAACTATATTGAAAATAAATTCAAGTCAATCGGATGCAGCTTCGAGATAATCGCGTTCAAAGATTTATTTTAACGTTTGAAATTATATTAAGAGGGTTCTCGGAAAACAGGCTGTAAACAGTTTTAAAATTATTCCTTATTCATAAGGGTGACGGTATATAACTTTTAGATAAATTTTATGTTTTAAGCCATTTTTGCTCTCTGCTCGTACGCGCTTATCTTTTCTAACTGCGATTGGAGTATTGTAGGTTGTATATAAGTTTTGGATCTCCAAAACTGTTGTTTGTTTTTCGGGATTTTTAAACTGAAAAGTTTTCTAGACTTGGAAAGGAAAATTACAGATCTAATTCATTCTATGAAATTTTTAGAGTTGAGAATGGGATATAAAATTTACCGATTACCATGTATCACACACGGAGCAGGCGTTCGCTCGAGTCTATCAATATTATCAATACAGAACCAGTGTATTTATGTATGTAGTTGTGGGTATAGCAATTTAAAATTCATATCGGAGTATAATTAAGATAAAAAATCTTAATGAAGGTGGTTCTTTCATCAATCAAAATCGACTGGAATGTGATGTTAAATAATACGATTAAATCTCCTTCCAGGGTTGAGACCCTGTTACAGATGAAAACAAAAACATTTTTGAAAATGGAGTTTTTCCGTTTGTAATATTCCTCTTGTGACAGCTGAAACTAAAAAACCAATATCAGGTACTGAACTCTGAAATCGTGAACGGTGTAATGATCATGCTTTGGAAAAATGAAATAGCTGATAGTTTGAAAAATCAAACGTGAAAAACTCCATTTTCAATCACAGAATATCAAATCCATTTGAAATACTTGCAAACTTATTTTCACGATAAATTATTTCAATCGATTTCCGCTAGAAACCTTACTAATAATATTATTATTGGTATATCTGCGTATAGAGCAAAAAAAATCCACAAACATATTGAGCTCCCTTCGAGCACTTCGAACATCTAGGCCGTCTTTAATAGAACCACCTTGAATCTATGTTCAAAATTATTGAATTATTATAAGGTTACTGAAAAGAGAAGATATGCTCTTGGATTTGATAAGATGTTTAAAAATAAAAAAATGATAGCTATAACAAAATATGTTTTTTGAAAACATAAGTTTTATACATACAGTGAGCCTCGAAATATGAATAGGTTTTTGAATTATTGCACAAATGTTTTTGATGCCTGAGTGTAACTTATTAGATTATTGTTGAATATGTTTGTACAGAACTAAAAGACTATTGAAAATTTTCATCCTGTGTGATGTTAAAAGAAACATATTACGCGCAATCGAATAATCGTAAAATAAAAATATATTTGTATGTTTGTGTAATGTAATAAACGACTGCTTTTTCATAATATATATGTTAAGGACTGTGATTGCCTAAGAAAAAGTCAAAGCTTTAAGTAAATTCTAAAAATTATGGTTCAATTTATTTTGTTAACTTTGTGAAATTCTAATGTTCAAAAACAGTATTCACGAATTTACAATATGTTTTAGTTGTGTATTTAAACAAACTGTTATCGTTGTAATACTATTTAATATACTATAAGGAAATGTCAGAAAGTCATACTGTCAATTGTTTTAATTGTTCTAAATAACTGGAATTGATCATACAGTGGTATTATTCTGAAAGTTGTATAATTGCATGTTCTCAGAAGTTGATGATTTAGCTATGTATATATGTGTGAATCATTTATTGATGTTCATCTATTTATAATCAAGAAAAACCGCATATAGATTCTGAGAATTGTGAATATCGAATTAAACATTCTCTAAATAAAAAATAATATCTGGTTAAATAAGATCTGTGACAATTATCATTTCAAAAAAAAATAAATTACCATCATTTTTATAAGTCCACGTAATCACCAAATATCGATAAATAATAATCGCAACAATTTGGAATCATTTAATTCGCAATCATTCGTTTTCTCTTTCTTCATTCCTCTAAATACATATATACATACATGATAAGATATCTTCTAAAATATATTTATCACCATTTGATAGATATTGCTGAATTCATCTTTTCTACTTCATGGTACTGTGTGTGAAGATAAGCTTCAGCTTTATCAGAATTTTCTCCTTCAAGCCACGTATTATATAAGTTGTTAACCAATGGATTTCCTTCAGGGTCACTTTTAGGTAGCTTTTGATACTCATTTTCAAGTTTTAATGCCAATTCTCGAGGCTGAGTTCCATCTTGTGATCTTATCTGAGCTCCTCCATTCAAACATCCTATAAAATATTCATTTGTAAATTATTTTTGTTACATCACATTAGGGATTGTTTACTATGTGAAATTTTTCAAATGATTTTATGCTAACCTGTAGGACATGCCATTACTTCTACATAGTCATATAGACTCTTTCCTCGTTTCAATTTTTGTACTAGATTTTGTATGTTTCTAAATCCATTAGCAATGGCAAATCGTAAAACAACTTCTCCTTCCTTCTCTAAAACTGCTTCTTGGAAATCTGGATTTCTCAAGCTTTTAAATTCTAATTTAGCATTGTTTTCTTGGAACAAGTTTCTTGCTGCATAGTGAAATATAAAATCAGCATACCCCCCTGAACCAGAACCTTGATGACCTAATAGTAGATTATTATTCTGTTGTTCTTGTGATTGAAATGGTCTATCAATTTCGCTTAGGTCAAAGTCTTGTAAAGATTTCCCCTGTTGACTCAGCATTTGCTCCAATTCAACTGAGGAAGAAAACATAATTTATACATATTGTTTAGAAATAAGAGCTAAGAAAATATAAATCAGATACTACATACTAGCAGTTATGACACAGTCCACATCTCTAGTCTCTTTCAAACTATTATAAAAGTCTTCTCTCGATGCTTCAAGTTTTTTATCATAACACGGCATAAGAGTTACATGATACAATAATTCTGGACTGAGACCTTTCATATTTGCAAGATGATATTTTACTAAAGATCCCATGATTTGTTGAGGAGATTTTGTTACACTTATATAAGGCAGGATAAAATTCCCATGAGTCTTCTCTGCGTAGCAAACCCATCCTAGAATTGAAAAAAAAATTTGATATCGTATATAATGGAATTGAAGTGCGATAAAAATCTCAATGGAAACCTGGACAAGAAGATGCTAGCATGGGTAACTGAGTTTTCGACCCTTCTTTTGAAATTCTGTATCTTTCCAGGAATTCCTTGGCAGATTCAATCAATGATAAATCTTCTGCTACTGTCATGTCAAAAACCATATCAGCACCCAAGCTTTTAAAATAACCAGCCAGCTTACGTGCAGCTTCATCTGGAGTTAATTTGTACCTCTCCGCTAATGACAAAACTGGTTGAATTGATAAGGAAACTGCTATGAATTTAGCATCTCCACTACCACTCTAGAAAAATTAATATGAATTCATATTTCATGTGACATATCAACAAATTATTTTGACTCAGATAATTTAGATACCTTCTGCTTTTCTAATTTTTCTTGAAATACTCGCAGAAGCTCCTCGTGGCTTTGCTGGGTAACAAGAACACTTTCAGCAGAAGTAATGCAGCCACTGCAAGCTAAACAATCTGCTAAGGTGATTTCTACTTTTTGTAACTTTTTGGTTGAACCTCCCTGTATGATGGACCGTTTATTAATTGTTTGATAATTTGATTAAATAAGAGAAATGTGATAAGTTTACCTCGAGTATTTCAGCATAGGATCCATCATCTTCAATTTTTATTTTAGAGCCCGGTTTATTTTTGGACTTTTTAATTTCTACAGGTTTTATACATTCCTAGTGAATTCATGATTCAATGAAATTAGTACATTTCCTGAAGAAAAAAAGAACGATAACATTTTATTCGAATTAATTTCCTAACCTGCGAAGGAGTGATAAAATCATCTAAATTTGTCAATTGCAGAGCTCCACTGAATCTCGATGACATGATTCGAATCGGACTTTGTGATGAATTCCAATTACTCTTTTTCAGTTATAACGCAAGCTTGTCTATAACAATCAATTTAGAAAGCTTGAAACAATCAGTGCAAGATTCATTCTTTTACTTTTGTTATTCTCCGGACTCGTTGTCTTTCTTATTCAGTTGAATAATTTAAAAATCGAGAAAAAAAAATTATCACAAGTGTATACATATACAGTTATATAGACTATTTGTGAACACAAGACGTCTTTTATTTTAAAGCACAGTAGTTTTTGGTTTCGTCATGAATGAAAACACTGCCTGTACGTGAACACGTGACCTCTCGACCATATGACGCAGTGCCGTAGACGTCAAGTTTTGGAACCCTTTTAATCTCATTCGTAAAATGACTCTCTTGCAATTTGATTCGTTCACGATGATTTACTAACGTTTATAACACCTTTTGTCAACCAAAATTATACGGTTCCGTTATTAATCAGAAATTATGAAACAGTAAACTCGATTCTACAATAATTTTATGTAATGTCAGGGAATGTTGGGACGTATTTCTATGAGTTAAGTGAGCAAAAACAAGTGAAATTAAGGCAGAGAATCAACTTGGAACTGTGTACGAGAGGTTTTCCAGCTTTGGGAAAATGTGAAAACTTTAAACGCGATTATCTCGCGAAATAATGGTCCTAGAGCGAAAAGGGGCTCAATCCGTGATCACTTTGACAATTCTCAGATAATGTCAGGGAATGTTGGGACGTATTTCTATGAGTTAAGTGAGCAAAAACAAGTAAAATTAAGGCAGAGAATCGACTTGGAACTGTGAAAATGTGAAAACTTTAAACGCGATTATCTCGCGAAATAATGGTCCTAGAGCGAAAAGGGGCTCAATCCGTGATCACTTTGACAATTCTCAGATAATGTCAGGGAATGTTGGGACGTATTTCTATGAGTTAAGTGAGCAAAAAAACCGCTGCCAAGTGCCTTAGCAGTATGCTTTCTCAAAGAGGCTTCAACATCACCCACAAACGCATCCCAAACCTGTATTTTCACCATTCCACTAGCGTAGATACTATCATTTATTTTTCAAAAATTACAAAAATATTATTTAATCAGTTCAATTCGTATCTTTGTGACTGTGTAAAGTGTCGTTCTTTTTCAATTGACCAAACTTTGTCGCGACTGTTGATGTCTGCCCGGGCTCTCTTATTATTTGATCAAATGCAACAAAGCAAACGGTTCTAGGTTATACACGATGCGAGACATTTGGACCTGCTTAATTTTTCGATCAATTCATCTTGTGACTGTCATACGGTTTAATGGTGGTTAAAATCGATCCATCCTGCCCTTAAGTCTGTATTTAGCAAACTTGAAGACTCATTTTGATCATTTTCGGCGGCTGAGGTTGGAAATGATCAATTCAAAATCTATTTTGATCATTTTCGACGGCAAAAGACACCAAATTTTCCCAATTTTATCTATAGCACGTTGAAAATACTGGAAACGAAACTTACATGAATTTTTCGTTCCCTTAGCAACGGTTGCTAGGGCGGTAAACAACGGTTGCTAAGGAGCTAATTGGGAAGATTTTGTGTCCTTTACCGTCGAAAATGATGGAAATGGGTCATAAATTAATGATTTCCAACCTTCGTAACTGTTGCTAGGGAGGTAAACAACCGTTGCTATGGAGCAAATACAACAATTCAGTGTCCTTGGCCATCGAGTGTGACTTAAAACTGATTTTCCGGCTTGCCCCAATGAGCACTCATAAGGATTTGTGAGAAAACACGTTAGGAACGGTTGCTAGGGAAATAACCAACGGATTTTGCTGAAAATTTAACTCGGAATAGATCTTGTCACAACTAACCGGTGTGCAAAATTTCAAGACGATCGGATCATTCCTTCGGGAGTTATCGTGGACGAAAGAAACGAAAAAATAGACACCTTAACAACGGTTGCTAAGGAAATAAACAACGGATTTCGCTGAAAATTGAACTCGCCCGAGATTTTGCCGCGATTAACCTGTGTGCAAAATTTCAGGACGATCGGACCATTCCTTCGAGAGTTATCGTGGACGAAAAAAAAACGGGACGCACACACACACACACACACACACACACACACACACACACACACACACACACACACATACATACATACAGACACTTTTGGATTTCCATGTTTTTCGACCCGTAGATCACGAAAATCGAGGTCCCGAGGTCTGATTCGGTGGGTCGATTTTTGCCCCATTACAAAGCTTTCTCTTTAAGAAAGCAACAAGTGAAATTAAGGCAGAGAATCGACTTGGAACTGTGTACGAGAGGTTTTCTAGCTTTGGGAAAATGTGAAAACTTTAAACGCGATTATCTCGCGAAATAATGGTCCTAGAGCGAAAAGGGGCTCAATCCGTGATCACTTTGACAATTCTCAGATAATGTCAGGGAATGTTGGGACGTATTTCTATGAGTTAAGTGAGCAAAAACAAGTGAAATTAAGGCAGAGAATCGACTTGGAACTGTGTACGAGAGGTTTTCTAGCTTTGGGAAAATGTGAAAACTTTAAACGCGATTATCTCGCGAAATAATGGTCCTAGAGCGAAAAGGGGCTCAATCCGTTGTAACGTCGGGATATATGACGCGGCGCGCGTGCTTAGGAAATCGCGAAATTTTGAGCCAAGCTTTCGCTTATAGCTCGGGTTTTACCGGAAAAATCAATGATTCGTTTACGCGGGTGACTCGTTTTTAGTGAAAATAAAAAAATACCCATAAACCAGAAAGAAATGATAGATAAAAAATGAATTTACAAGCGCGAACCGTGATTTTAATTCTAAAGACCTGCCTAATATCCTCTGAACGACCGTGTCCTACACATTCTCGAAGCACGAGAGGTGTAAAACCCGTCCAGGGTTAAAGAAAAAGGAAATAGCTCAAGGGGCGATGAAATCGTGGTGGTGATTTCACCGCGAAAGAACCAATACCGCCAGGTGCGAACACTTGAGGGTGTGGTTTCTTTCAAAGAGTAAAGACAAAGATAAATAAGAAAATCAAAGACAAAACTCACTTCTATATTTTGGATTTATTAAAAAAGAAAATAAATCTACAGCTTTCCTTGATCAGGAGGAAAGCGTGACTGCCAAAAACAAAAGGGGACTTAGCCCTGTGGGAACTGAGCCCAAATCAAAAGGGAACTTAGCCCTGTGGGAACTGAGCCCAAATCAAAAATGCTCCAAGAGCAAGCAGTTGACCGCGACTTGGCGGTGCGAGAGTGAATCTCGGACTGACGCTTTCCTCCGGCGACCGTATACAAATTTTCTCGGTGGTGTTCCGATTCAAGGGCGGGGTTTTGAGGACAGGCCCTCTAACTCCTCCCTTGAACCAATCAAAATTAAGTTTATGAAAATAAGGTTAATTGTTTAAACTAAGGTTGGATTCAGATAGATATTGATGTTTATGATGAAACGCACATTTCGCGCCATCCGCATAAATGAAATTCGCATGCTGAACAGCGTTTGAATTCGCAAATTCGCGCGTTCTTGAATAATGCGCGAATTATACATTGAATCTAGTAACTGAAAGTGTTTCTTACAAGTAGAGTATAATATCTAATGATTGCCGAAGTTTCATTCCATTCGAATAACCGAAAGTTATGATAATTCGCGAATGAAAATAAAATGCATTTTTTTATGATGCTCGGTCGATTGCGAGCGAACAAATCAACATTTTTGAATTCTGAAAAGGCCAAAAGTTTCGTTAAAAGATAAGGAACAAAAAGTTATTCGGGTGTGAGACCGTCACTATTGTTTAAACATACGTAATCAACGATACGCGGGGAAATTTTATATAAAAGCGCGGATTACTCGCTTATCGGTTCGTTCGATCGAATCGAAACTTTGGCAACATAATTAATAGCTAAAGGCGCTTAAAGCTATGTATAATTAATAACAATATTTGTTAAACAATAGGAGAATCTCCTATTGAAATGGGAATATCAAGATAAAATTTATATCCTCTGAAAGTTCAGGGATTTTTAGGCAGATTGCCGTATTGAATAAAAATGAAAATTAATAACTATTAGCAACAAAGGGCATAGCATCCTTTTTCAAGGTGACGCGCAGGACAATTCGTATCGCGGGGAAGTGCGCGTCATGGGCGTGTTCAAACTTAGCGTCATCTAGAGGGGAGCAATCTTCGCGGAAAAGCTATAAAAAATTCGGCACGTACGCCAGTTCGGTCGGTGGTCATTGGTGACCGCTTTTCCGAGGCGCGTGCGGGAGGGGCAAGGTGTATTTAGTCAGTCGTCATTGGCGCTCTGATTTTGAGGAGGCCTAACGAACTGACTTCCCGGCTTCTGGCGGATGCATAAATTGCATTTTGACGGGCGGCCATCGATGCTCGGCCGAAAAACCTATTGTCTATCCGTCCGGAGCGCATCATCTGAGGCGCTTCGGTATGCGGCATCGGTGACACGGCTGGTGTTGCACTTAGGCGGCGGCTAATTTACGACGCGGGGGTCGCGGTCAGCTCGGCCGACACAGAGCAGCTGCAGGCGGCGATCGACATAGCGAGGCCCGCTTTCCCTTTCCAGGTCTTGTATCGGTACGCGAGATGCGCGTTCTATTATTTTGATCGCGGTCGCGTGAATTTATATACGATTTACATTATTGAAACGCGAAAAATTTTTATTTAATTTAAGGATTAATTCAATACCAAACACGTAATGGTACGCATGACGTCACACCCCCCACCTTCAGACGTTTGCTAGGTATAACAAAAGATATGCCTACAAACGAAATGGCTTTAGGCGGCTTAACAGGTATTTAATGTATATACTTAACAATACGCACATATGATATAGATCGTAACAGGTCTATTCTTCGCAATTATTCTAATGAATGGATACCCAACACCTTATATAATATTATCAACTAATCATAAAATGAAAAATAATAATGAAATTTTAAACAATTACAACTAAGAACACACATTTTTTTTTTTTTAATTTTTCAATTTTCAACTTTCTTCAAGTAATGAAAGATAAACTAATTACTAATGTATATATTATAATATCGGTTATGATTTAGGACCATTGAGATCGAAGAATCCCCTTTCATTAATGGGTTGTTTCGTCCTCGCCTGGGCTGGAGTTGAATCATCCTCTCGTTCGGTGACGACTTGCATCAATTCTCGTGCGACGTCATCCTTCTCAGCTTCTGCTTCTTGTCTTCGTTTTCCAATATATAAAAGGAAGTGAGCTAGAGTGCTCCATACTGCTCCCAAGATATGAAGGGAACAACCATGAACTTCATGAAGTGCATATCCATTCAAGAACATTCCAATGAACGTTTTGATTAAATGGAATATGAGAAACAAGGTGATAAATCCGGCACTAGCTGTTCCGAACATCATAAATTTGTTCCACATTCTTGTCCAAGTTGATTCAAGGATTTGGTTAAGGGTCTTTTCGTTCAATAATTTCGAAATAGTACCATCATGATTATCTAGCGTCTGGCCATTAATTTCTCTAGTCATGTTGTTGATCATGGCTTCTCGTTCTATCGGGAACATCAGCTGATATGACAAGTGATCCAATTTCTTCTGAGTGTAAATTTCATATTTTGCCAGTGATGAGGGATTTATATACTTCCATGTCGATCTCGCCATGGGTCTGATTATCAGCGTGATCTGTGATTTTTCAAAAGTTTTATCAGCGATTCGAGCAATATTCCCTCTGAAAATGAGACTACATTCTTCGGAACGATGTGTAGACATCATCCAATATGAATGGTCTGGTTCTTGATCCATGAAAGTACCGTCAGAGTACTTAAAAATAGTATCTGATATCCAATGAATTTTATTCAAATCTAAATTGTCTTTCTCATCCTGAATTATAATATTGATTTCAAATAATTCTTGAATTGTAGTGTCATCTTTACATGATTCATAGGGGTCTGAATAATCAACTTCTTGTGAAATCCAGCAAAAACTACGGGATAAGAATTCATCAATTTTTTTTTCTCTTAGCTCTGCTACTCCATCGTTTATCATTGAGCTCAATTTCGTGAAAATATTTTGCATATCTGGTAATAATAACAGAAATATAAGAGTTCATACCATAGTAATGAAAATGTCTTCTAAACTCAATCTTGCAATACGTAACTTGAGTCGTTTTGAAATCGTTAATTGGTAATAATTGTAAGAGTTGATTTGTTTCTTCGACCTTTTTATTCGGGATGTCACAAGGTCCGATGTTTAGTGGTGATATGGTGATTCCGTTGAGGGATTTGGGCCCGCAACCATAACCAATAATTGTGTGAGACAAGTTGAAAAGTGTAAAAAGTAAGAATATTACGTAGAACATTTGAATTATTATCTCTGATTATCTCGCGAAATAATGGTCCTAGAGCGAAAAGGGGCTCAATCCGTGATCACTTTGACAATTCTCAGATAATGTCAGGGAATGTTGGGACGTATTTCTATGAGTTAAGTGAGCAAAAACAAGTGAAATTAAGGCAGAGAATCGACTTGGAACTGTGTACGAGAGGTTTTCTAGCTTTGGGAAAATGTGAAAACTTTAAACGCGATTATCTCGCGAAATAATGGTCCTAGAGCGAAAAGGGGCTCAATCCGTGATCACTTTGACAATTCTCAGATAATGTCAGGGAATGTTGGGACGTATTTCTATGAGTTAAGTGAGCAAAAACAAGTGAAATTAAGGCAGAGAATCGACTTGGAACTGTGTACGAGAGGTTTTCTAGCTTTGGGAAAATGTGAAAACTTTAAACGCGATTATCTCGCGAAATAATGGTCCTAGAGCGAAAAGGGGCTCAATCCGTGATCACTTTGACAATTCTCAGATAATGTCAGGGAATGTTGGGACGTATTTCTATGAGTTAAATGAGCAAAAACAAGTGAAATTAAGGCAGAGAATCGACTTGGAACTGTGTACGAGAGGTTTTCTAGCTTTGGGAAAATGTGAAAACTTTAAACGCGATTATCTCGCGAAATAATGGTCCTAGAGCGAAAAGGGGCTCAATCCGTGATCACTTTGACAATTCTCAGATAATGTCAGGGAATGTTGGGACGTATTTCTATGAGTTAAGTGAGCAAAAACAAGTGAAATTAAGGCAGAGAATCGACTTGGAACTGTGTACGAGAGGTTTTCTAGCTTTGGGAAAATGTGAAAACTTTAAACGCGATTATCTCGCGAAATAATGGTCCTAGAGCGAAAAGGGGCTCAATCCGTGATCACTTTGACAATTCTCAGATAATGTCAGGGAATGTTGGGACGTATTTCTATGAGTTAAGTGAGCAAAAACAAGTGAAATTAAGGCAGAGAATCGACTTGGAACTGTGTACGAGAGGTTTTCTAGCTTTGGGAAAATGTGAAAACTTTAAACGCGATTATCTCGCGAAATAATGGTCCTAGAGCGAAAAGGGGCTCAATCCGTGATCACTTTGACAATTCTCAGATAATGTCAGGGAATGTTGGGACGTATTTCTATGAGTTAAGTGAGCAAAAACAAGTGAAATTAAGGCAGAGAATCGACTTGGAACTGTGTACGAGAGGTTTTCTAGCTTTGGGAAAATGTGAAAACTTTAAACGCGATTATCTCGCGAAATAATGGTCCTAGAGCGAAAAGGGGCTCAATCCGTGATCACTTTGACAATTCTCAGATAATGTCAGGGAATGTTGGGACGTATTTCTATGAGTTAAGTGAGCAAAAACAA
>JAJGQD010000188.1:0-38409 GCA_020882685.1 Aphelinus atriplicis
ACGATTCCGGAGGCAGGGTTAAGAGAAGCACTGATTAAGGACCTTCACGAATCCCCGGTCAACGGACACAAAGGACGAGCAAAAACGTACGAACGCCTCAGACAGGACTTTTACTGGAAGGGGATCAAAGCAGATGTAGAGAGAATTGTGCGGCAATGTCAAATTTGCCAGAAAAACAAACTGGTACGGAAGGCCACTCGTCAGCCGATGGTTCTAACCGACACGCCAGGAACCGGATTTGATAAAATAGGCATGGACATTGTCGGTCCACTAATTGAAACAAAAAACGGAAACATCTACATATTAACTATGCAATGCCTACTTACGAAATTCTGTATAGCGGTACCCTTGAAGCGCGCGACATCGAATGATATCGCGACTGCATTCCTTAAGCGAATGGTGTACGTTCACGGAGCCCCGCTTATTGTATTGACCGATCAGGGAAAGAATTTCACTAGTGCACTGATAAAGAAAATCGCGAAGTTATGTAACATCAAGACATGTACAACAACGGCCTTTTCGCCGGCTTCTAACGGATCCGTGGAACGAATGCATCACTCTCTAAAGGAATGGTTGCGATGCTGCACGACAAACGTTCGAGACTGGGATGATTGGCTAGAATTCGCGACTTTCTCTTATCCGACACTGTCGCTACGGATCAAGGGTCGCGAAATAACAATTTTCGTACCGAGAGAAAGAAAAAAAACGAGGAGGTTGGGTAACCTCTCGTCGCATGAAGGGGCAACAATCGAGATACGGGCAGGACGCACCGCGGATTGACTCGATTTGTTGCAACAGTTAGAATCGAACCGGCGAGACAAGCAATTGTAGGACGCGCGGTACAATGATTCTAAAATTTTATCAATATTTGGAACAAATGAATCGTAAATTAATGGACTCAAGGAGTCAAAGGGGAACGTGAGGGTGGGGGTAAGCGAGTCATGAGACCCGCCTTTGACGTACGACATTAGAATCACGAACGAACAGATAATAATCTGCTAAGAATTTTGCGCGAATTATACGACAGAAACAAAAAATGAGCCTAATTGCACGACACAACCGCAAATAGGTATCGGCAAAGGGCCAAGAGCCACATGAAATAAATTTTGAAATTCAATCGCGACTTTCGAGGGCCTTTATGAATCCGCGAATGAACTTCAAATGAGACATGCGACATAATCGACGGACATACGGCACAGTGACCGATAGAGCGTAGCTATTTTGAATAGTGATAGAAACAGCAAAATACCGGAAAGCTTATATCAATAGAAAATGCATACACTTTCAATTAACGCTTAAGAAATGCGAGAAAATCGCGCCTAAATCGAGTTCCGGGATTTTGTGAAAATCATAGAGATAATGATGAGTTTATCGACAGCAATAGCGAGTAACAAGACGATAAGTACGCGGAGCCGATCCGAACCTTAAACCTAAGCTTGATGATAAGACGATAATTAATACTTGATTACAATGTTGACACGAGGAAATCGAACCAAATATATGTAGTTGCGCGAACATTTAAAATTTTAATGTAAAAGAACCCTAGTTCTGAAAATTAGCCAAGTAAGTTATCTAAGCAAGAAGCAAAATCTGCCGAGAATTTTCGATCCAACAGGGAATGACATCAGAGTGTACGGCCAAAGGATACTTCAACGAGCCGCACGCATACGAGTATGCAACATCAACGGAACAAAGTGCTATCCACGCGCTATCCGACGAGCATCGAGCTGCGCCCCATCCAATTGCCAGCAACCCGACTCATGAGTGGAGCTGCTGCAGTCCCGATAGAGGAAGCGGGCACCGACGGCATCATGTCAGCTGACTTAGCAGCTACGGCTGGCCTTCGACTCTCAAGCCGCGCTCCCGGCGAGAGAGAGAAAGAGAGAGCGAACCATCCTGCCTACCCACAACGACAGCGACTGATAGGACTATGCAGTGCAGATCGAGTGTCATCGGAACACTCAGTGAGGTGACCGTGAGTGAGAGACTTTGAAAGAAGCTGATGCGAAAGGTTTATTGCGGAAGCGAGCATATTAACCGATAAGTAGCGAATCGCGCTAAGTTGAGTGTCTGAGATTAGAATGAGGCGTGCGAATATGAGTACATGAACCTTGATTCAATTAAAACTTATTTTTTTGAACGAATGAAATGTAAGTTTTGGCATCGCTAAATTAGTTAAAGTTTGATAATCTAAGTACTGTTTTGAACTGTTTTGCTTTTCGGAAATTTGAATCTGATGAACACTGAATCCCAAGATCAGACCCGAGTACTGACTTTCAGTTTTGACATCCAAGTGTCGCGTCATTTGATTATAATCAAGAGTCCACTACTTATTTTTGGGACATGACCAGAGGTCCATGTGACCGACGAGAGGTTAGAAAATGAAAACGCCACATGAGTTGCTATGCATTTCAACCTGCATAAAGGAGAGGAGCCGATTGGCGATGCAGAGCAATCTAATAGCTCCGATACATCTGTATCACAGTTGTGACAGAAGGCGCAGAGAGTGCAAAGCACTGCGCAAGAAATAACAAGAGAGACACGGCTAACGCACCAGCCTTTTCACGCAATGGTCTTGCAATACCGACCGTCTGCGTTGAGAATCAAACTGATATGATCCATTCAAGTGTCAAGATCATAAACCACATTATGAACATCAATTTCATTTTTCCAAATATTGATAAAATTTTATGTGTTTAGCTATATGCAGCAAAAATGGAGATGCCAACCCTTGCAGATCAATCGGTCGGGAAATTGATTGATTCATGAATTGTAATAAAAATTGTAGTATGATTGCATGAATGAGACGTAACGGGCCAGCGGGCCATCTAGGCTAGTTTTTCGATACGAAGGAAATTATATTAAGCAAATAGATAATGGAATTTTGCAGACTAATCGCCATTAAGCTTTAGCAAAATTTTCGAGGCAATTCAGATAGCATCCTTTTCTTTTGCGGATAAATCTCGGTCCAGTAGTCCTCGATTTGACTTGAGGGTAGGGGTGTTATGGCCCAGCCTTGCTCCGCCCATTTTTGAAATTTTAAATTGACTCGAGTCACATCGCACATTCGCGATGCGCATTTTCCCACATGCTATCCGAGTTGCGCCGAGAAGCGACATTAGGATTAAGCATACATGTGTGAGTGTAAGAATGCGCTGATTGAGACACATCCATGCGACGGATGGCAAGTTGCACGTAGTGCATGGGAATCATGAGGACAGCTTGCATTTTTGTGCAGCTGCCCAACATTGAAACGGATGGATGTCGGCTATAAGATATTCTCTTATCAGCCTGTGTGGAGACACGAGGAGCCAGCGGGCGCTCGTGCGGGAATGCTATTTTATAAGTGCAAGTTGCACACGGCAACTGCGCAGCTTCAAATTAGTTAGAAACGGCCATAGGAGATCTTCTTATCGGCACGTATAAGTTGACGAGTAGCCAGTGGGCACTCGAGCGAAAACGACGAATGAACGTATAGACGAATGTATGAACCCTGCATGTAATGCAACTAGAATTGTTCGCTATAGGAAATAAGCAATTGATCTGGCCAGATCAGAATTTATCTATGTTTATATATTTTTATCGGAGACAGGCCGATGTGCCATGAGCGAATGGAATATCTTATCAATAGCGTTTTGCCAGGATTAATAAGTGCCATGTGAAATAGTTGAATGACATGTATAAGTAAACCGATGCGCCTTGCAGCGCATACATGGATTTGTAACGAAGCGACCGCGCTTCGTAGTCATAGGTATTCGCGCGTGCGAACTGAGGAAAGACGCTGAGCCACGCGCGCTTGTTATCACTCCATGAGGGAGAGGTAATTCTCGCGAAGTGCAACTGCGCTTCCCAACCGTTTCGCGCCCGCGCTTCGCGCCCTGCGAGCGCATCTTGACGTGACGTCACGACGCTTATAAAAGAAGCGGCCGCGGCGGACACGACGGAGTTGATCTGTGCTAATCACGGATGCCACACGGGTGGCCGGTCATGGAGCACGCGAGCGGCGCAGCTCCCCCGCGGACGCGTAGCATATTACATCTTTTGCCATCGAACGGTATCCTTTCACGATCCAACCACGCGGGATCGATTGTAATCCGTAGAGATTAGTCAATATAATAAATAAGTTAGTGCTAGTGCACATGGAGTGGGTTTGTTTCCAACCACCTTTCCCACACCACACTCCATCCAGAGCCAATACGAAGATACGGCCCAGCGCGCCACGGACTTCTCGGCTGCCACGCTGCCAAGTTACAGCAGGGGACAACACGGCGCCGGTCGGATTGGAGTATGAGTAAGTGGCCGAGCGGTCATTTGCGAACCGCCTAATTTCGGTCCCGACAAAGGCCGAGCAGAGCTATCCACACAACACATAGGGGTTTGTCGCCCAACCGCCCCTCTAAATAACGGTCGGGCCATTACACCGGCATTGCGCCATTACATTTTCTTGCTCCGCTACTTTCGACCATTTTCCCATTCTACTGCATTACTAGTTGCAAGTGATGAAGTGTATTCCAGTCCAGTGCACGAGAAATTTTCTCTACTCGAATACAAACATTTTATATTTATTTCGCACGAAATGCAGCCGGCCCCTCCGGCTACAGGATTCTCCTCGGTATAAACGTCATTATTTTTTCAAACGCTTATTCATTTTCATGTACTTTTCTGTAGTCTGAACAAAGAATGGGAAAATATTGTTCTCGCGTTTTATACGTATCTCGTGGGTTTTGTGCGAGAAAACGCGATATAAAACAGTCAACTGGTTCTCTCGATTCTATAATTATCGATACAATTTTCAGATCTCTATCAAGATCACTCGACTCTGTTATTATATTTGCGTTCGCATCGCCGCCTCGCACGACTTCATATAAAAAAAAGAAAAAAAACGACCGCTTAGATAGCTTGTATTGTAGTACTGGTATGGAAATGTGGCTTATATCTTTCCAAAGTCGCTATACGCGGTGCTCGATAGACGTGTATCGATCAAACGACAATAGCTGTTGGTCGGGTAGCGCTTCGATGTGAAAATCAATTTTGTGTATTCTCGTGCAGCCAACAAAGATTATTTTTCGTCGCGACGCCTCGCGACGGCCATGCTAATGGAAGTTTAGAAAAACGCGGCTTACCTGATAATTGTCCAAGTCGCACGTCATCAGCACATCGCGAATGTGTCCGGCTCGCTCCGTCACGATGACTTTCGCCTCGACTCCGACTATGTTCATCAGCGGCTGGACCCGCTTCTCCCAGATCTCCAGGCCTTTTTGCTTGCCGCCAAATGGATTGACAAACAGTAGGATCTTGCGGGGACGATTCTTCAAATCTGCGGGAAAATTCGTCACGTACGTGACATGCGCGAGATCGAATCAATTCACGCCAAGTTACTCGCTATGAATTAACCATATGCACTTATCACCGTATAGATTGCTCATTGACCCCCTATTGTCAAAGAGATTAATTTGAAATCAATAAAGAACTGTCATTTTACAATTGTGTCTCATTCGCGGTATCTGTCTATAATCAGCGAGTATCGCCCGTTGGATCTTTCATGCCTCAATTAACGGCTAATCACTATCGAATTGATCGTTTGCATGCCATATATATATATATATATATATATATATTTATTCAGCGCATCAGTATCGTCAATTTAACGGTTGGAATTGTCGCAAATTACATTTTAACTGTCTAAATTACTCAAGTCAATAAAAAAATAGTTATTTGATTAACCTTGATATAAATATTGTATTAGCCTGTACCAAAGTACAATTAGTTTATGCGCAACCCCCCACACTCGAATAACAATTGTTGAATTTAAGATACTTGATTCAATGCCACTGCCGACATGAGAAATAATAGCTAGCTTGAGCGTTAATCTAATCATAGCGCTAATATTTGGGCTGACGCATTTGAATGATGGAAAACAGTAAGGAAACAGCTGTTGATTATACACACACGCGCGGAGCTATCTCCGTTTTATTATTGATTTATTTGTGAAATAATATGTCTAACCGCGAGTATAGGGATAAATGATAGGGACGACTCACTGGCGAGGTAATTCCTGATGGTCTTGACCCACGAGGCGACCTGGCGCGGATCGGTGTGGCTCATTGTGACGCTGTGGTGGCTCAGTTTGTTCTTGTTGCCCCGAGCCGCGTAGTGCAGGACGAAGCTCGTGGAGCTGGCTGGATTCGAATTGGCCTGGGCGGCCTGGCAGTTCGAGTCCCGCTCCTTGTAGCTGAAGCTCTCGTTGCTCACTCCAGCCAGCCGATCGTTGCTCAAGTTGGCCGTGAGAACGTCCGTCAGGGCCAGCGTCCATCGTCCTGAGCAAGCCAATCAATTTCTCATTACTAATAGGGTTGACGAATTTTTCACAACACCTACGTTTTTTTATTTTGTGTAATGCATAAAGAATCGGAAAATAATTAGGTCGTATTTTTTTATTTTTGTTTAATGTTATTTTTCTAAAAGATATGACCGCTGAAAATTCGGCGTTTTCAGTAAATATAGATGTACTTCAAATGCAAATGACGTCATATCGTTACTAACGACACGAATTTCATCTCCTCATATTAGCTCGAATTTCGATTTGATCGAAAAACAAAAAAATACGACCTAATTATTTTTGCACGTTCTTTCGATTTCTACGATAAAAAAAATAGCGTACTCTTCCCAATTGTCTCTTTTGGTATTTTCGTGGGTCCCTTTTTTTTCCTTTATAACGAGCTTGACCGTTTGTCCCCCGCGCGCCATCGAGCAAATCCACGTTTTTTTCTTTTACTAAGGTAACTGTACCCAATTTGGCACTGTACCCAATTTGGCACAATCGTCAGATTTCGTATTTCCGGTGCTCTCTGAGCATCAGTCGCTCTTGGGTTATGTTGGGGGAATTAAAAGAAAATTTTCGGTATCTTCCCCGCCCATTTAGCCCTTAAAACCACTCTCCTACAACACTTTGAACTTTCACTTACTCATTTTTTCACCATTTTCTTATTTCACTTTTCACACTCAACCTCAAAAATCAGGTGTCAATAATTTTTATCTCTCAAAGTGTCATTTCTCTTTTTTGTGTAAAAACATCTCAGCTTTCGATTGGTCTCATCAGTTTTCCTAAAATTATTTTTTATCCTACTCAAATTGCTGTTTTTCGCATAAAAAAAAAGTGAACCCAATGTGCCCCTCTGCGCGTTTTTAAATGGGAAGACTGAGTGAAATCATTGAATATTTGTATAGACATATTACGATGATTTAGACACGTATTTTTGAGTTGTATGTTAAAAATTTTGTATAAATATCACTGGGAACATGATTGAGAGTTTATTTCAATGCCAATTGGATCGTCCCTGTAGGCCTATATAGTCTATAGCTTATGATTAAAAAATTGTGCCAAATTTTACGTTTTGTGCATTTAGCCTTTTTGCGTTTTTTTTTAAATTGCGATTTTCGATAGGTTAAAGTAGTCGAATGATGATTATGAAGATGGTTTTTAATAGGTATTGAGCTAAGCTTTGAGATGCCGTTCACAGAATTCTAAAATTCGAAGTCTATCATAGTCAAATTCGCGAAAAACCCTTAGGGGGGGGGCACATTGGGTACAGTTACCTTAGATCGGATTTCGTGTTTCGCTTGCGCGGCTACAATGTTAAATATATACATATAGCTTCGAAGGAATGATCCTCGTCGCGATGGGAGAAATGAGAGATATATTATAAAGGCCGCGAGTGTTTGGTGAACTTTGGAACTTTGGGGATTCCCGGGTTCGTTATGAGATACTCACACTATGTCATGAAAATGAGAGTAATATAGCGATAGAATAATAGTAGCCAGATGAACAACATATAAATGGATCAGAAAATTCAACGCGAGAAATACTTTGTATTATAGAATTAAAATGTGCAAGAGAACACGAATTCCCTACGGATAATCGAGATAAATTTGAACGAATCGATTAGCAATATAATTCGAATCACGCAGCCTTCCGATTTCACGCAAGGTCCCGGCAGTCTAAGCTCGTATTCTCGCCATGTTTCTGAATCTTATTGGAATCGCTCCATGAAAAGATCGAAAGGTTTCGATGACTATTTGTACGTGCAGGTAAGGCCAGGGGATCATTCATTGTTCCAGGTATATCCAACGAAAACGTATGCTGATTATTTCTCCGGAGGATCAGATGTTTTTGCAACATTTCATAAGAGTTCTTTAATGATCGATTCTTCGTATGCACACAATAATAATTAAAAATTCACTCGCATTTGTTCACTATCTTCCATTGCACTTTTATTCATACATTCATCTAGTCAATGGCATTAGTATTTTTACAAATCTCAGCGCATAAATATTTACACGATTGAGTTGATGGATAGATGCTATCTAAATTGCTTATTCCAACTTTACAACGAATTTGCAGTTGAAACTTTATTCTTCAATGGGACTTGAAATTGAATTCTAGAGTTTATAAAATCTTTCATCAGGACACTTGCAGTGATTATCGGATACTCTAATTACGGATGCAACAAGTGATCCGAATCTTTGAAATTGATCGATTCAAGTTTTTAGGAGGAATTTTATAACGTGAATTTGAGAACTGGTCAATTGTGTTTGAAAGATTGAAGGCTTGGAAAAAGGCAAAAATTGAACACTGAAACATGGACAGATTTGAACAGAGGGAAAATAAGTATTCACCCATTATTTCGACAATATTATGTTGCATCATTGGCATAATAAAGCAGAGCAACAAAGTATGCTGAGGATATACTAAATGAATTGTACATGAGCTTGTTTTGATTATAACTTTGTGACGCAACGGCTTCTTCATTTTGTTTGTAAAAGTATCGCCAGTACTTATCAGTTACATAGTATGAAGAGGAAATAAAGCAGATGTTTTTCTTCATGAATAATTGAAGCGTGACATCGTGATGTCTTTTCCGGAGTTATGCTTCCCATGTCAATATTATATAAACTTATGGGGTTTGAATATTTGGAACGGACGAGTTGTCCAAACTCCATTAATCAATGCGGAATAATCGTCCCAGGAATATGAAGTAAAAATTTTAAAAGATTCTCAAGATTAATTTTTTTGAAAAATACCACAACTCGAGCTTTACGCGATATAGGCAGGTATTTTTGACAATTTTGTAGATTCTTGTTCGACAGAACAGCAAAATTCACCTGCGAATGGAATACTAGCGATAATCATTCCAGTCGAGGGTAATTTTGTCCAACGATACTTTCGAAACATACACTCACAAAAATATCTTCTTATTCCCAGAGGAATTATGCCTCATTAAGAATTTCTGCTACTTCCGAAACGGAATCTGCTTGAGAGAAGACTTTTCTTCTCCAATCAACAATATATTACGATTGAAAATAGCGGAATTCTATATGAGGACCAATTCCTCTGGGAACAAGAAGATATTTTTGTGAGTGTACGAGTACTGCTCGCGTTCAATTTCTTCGTGTTTCCGAAGGAAAAGTTGAAACGTTGCTACCATAAACGTCGATACACTGGCGTTATAATGACGGTTGTGAATTGAAAAGTCGAATATAGCTCGATCGCACGTACACTTGGGTATATTGGAATTCGATAAGCTGCTGATGTTTGTGGATTTGCAACGCGTATACTTTTTCATAAAAACCGACTTTGCGTTACGGGGAATTCGACGGATCGAACCGGGCGAAATTGCGTCCGTAGAACTGATGTAGTGCCTCTAAAATTATCTCAAGTGTCTTTGATGATCCGATGGGTGGCCATGGAAAAAGCACACGTGTAAAATGCCGATCTCTGCGAACCGCACATCGTATATACGTATACGATGAGAGCGCGAGAGATGCAGAGCGTTGTATTTCGGTCTGGGTAAAACTCAACGAGTCTGGCGCTTCATTCACTTTCACTCTATGGTGCATTGAGCTCTACGACCAGTTGGCTCGTGATGCAACGTGCCTCGAGCGACGCGTGTAATGCCGACGACAGGTCTCAATGATTTGACCCTTTTCGCTCGAATTACTCGCGCCCAAATGCGCGAGCCTGTTGACCGAGCTTGTTTTTATCAATTGTCACAATGAAGGAATGAAAAAGTGCGCGAGTCCGGGTGAGCTTGTTAAGATACACACACACACACACACACACACATATATATATACCATCGAATTAAACACGACGGATGTACGAGTGTACGGTTCAAATTCAACAAATTATCCCTATTATGTGGGCTACGCGAGGAATTGATAAATATGTACATGCGCAGGAGAGGACGCGAAGGCCACAAGCGAGATGGAATTCTTTTAAATGGGATTCGAGAAGGAGAAGGCGAGGCCACGGGATTTTTGCCCGATAAATTTTGACAGCAACAGAGCGAAAAATTGCAGCGAGAGATAAATGCGCACGTATCGAGAACGGCTTTGCTTTGCATCGAGATATACGTAGGATAACGGGGTGCAACTTGTGTTGAATTAAATCATCGAGAGGTAAAAAATTTGCGCGCGAGCATTAACGCACTTGTGTGATTCGCGTAAAAGTGTTATTTGCAGGATACTGCAGCCGAGAGAATAGGAGGAAGGATACTCACGATACGGGGCGCGTTCGGTCTCCCAGATGAGGCTGCCCCTGTGGAAGTAGACCCTGCACCGTTTCTTGCGTATGACGAAGGTCGTGAGTAGGACCGTACGGTAGGTCGGGTCGTCGTCTTGCACTTTTTTCCCCTCGTCTCGGCGTTTCTCCTCCATCTCGCCTCGCGTGCCTTATATATACTTATATGTATATATCACCTCGTCGTCATTTGGCCGTGTGATTGGAACGGCTCTCCGTTGGCTGCTCGCTCTGCGAAATGCCACAGTCGTTTTACATTTTTGCCCGGCTCTCCTCCGAGCCTACTCATATGTTCATCCGCTCTCTCGAGGCAAATCTGCACAAGTAACGCTCGAGATTTGGGGAGCGGTGGCTTATTCGAGAGTCCTGTCGCGATGCATATGCGCGTATACATGGTTTCTCGCGCATTGTTTCTCTTTTCACCCGCGTGTGTGTGTGTGTACCCGTGCGCGCACGCGAACGGGGACACTTACTTACTATGTATAGTTGTTATAAGTACGGGCGCGCAATAACGAGGACGACGGCCCGCGTGAGAGACTCTGACCCGATTACTCAGCTGAATCGAATTTTATACTGGGTATGCGCGGCGCGTTTCACTCGTCGCCTGGCGTAAATTTGGTAAACAAACTAGGAGTATGTATATATTAGGAGAAACGATTTGTCGTGGGATCCCGGGAGGCAGCGTTTTGGAATGTGTCAAACAACTTTTAAGTATACACGAATTACGCACGTATGATGTGCACCGTTATACGAAACGCGCTGGCCGAGATGCCGCTGTGACGGGAGGACTCGGCACGCGCGCGGCACGACGACGACCAGGGGAAATCGATATCCGTCGAGTGGCTGGCAGTACAGTGTGTATTACTGGTGCGCGCGCGCGCGCGCGAGCTGATCTATCTAGCAGAAGACAACAGCCGCGTGTAGCTGCACGAGTCGGGCCGTTGAGATTGGGATGATCCCAAAGGATGATCACGTATTTGCCCAACACAGCACTGCACACTTTTGCAGGCTCGAGGAGAAAAAAACTCGCGCACACTGCTCACTCACGGTGGATACGGCCGAGGGGAGTAGCAACGGAGACATCCGCTCTGCACGCCAACCTCCACCAACCGCCACTACAGCTCGCCCAAGCTGCCCAAGCCCAACTGCGGGCTCTCTCTCACTCGCGCCGCTGCACTGCAGCTGCTTCTTTGGCCTGTATGCGCGCGCGGCAGCTCTCTTTTTCTCTCTTACGCTGTTCTTTGTCCGCCGCGCGCGCGCGCGCACGTGTGTGTCGTGTGTCTCCGAGCAGTCCGAGGCTGTCCGAGGCCCGAGCGTGTCCGACCTGGTGTGCGTGTGTGTGGCGGCCAGGACAGCCGACAGCTGGCTCGGCTGGAGAGAGACGGCCGAGTGCGCTTGCGCGAGGTTGGCACGCGTGCAGGGAAAACGCGCGCCATTGCACACACCCAGTTCGAATTGAATACCTGCGCGCGTGTGTTGCTCGACAGATCGACAGATCGAATCTCGATTAGAAAAACTTTGAACCTGCACCGGTACGGGTTTCTCAACTCTCAATTTCAACACTCTACATCATTAAAAAATCTTGCGAATGCCGATTTTTTAAGAGCAATCCGCGCGCAATATGGAGAGTACAGTAAGTTCTATGTTTGCGATGTTTCGCAAGCACGAATCGCTGGCCTTATCGTATCCAGATACAAATAGATTGACGGCCTATTAGTGCAAGTCGTTTTCTTCCTCTTCCGAGTACACACATCACATCGCGTCATGTTTTTCCGAATTTACTCTCTTGAAAGCTTATGGTGAAGAACCGCTGTACATACTAAAGGCAAAAGTCACTGCTCGAAGCTTGATGAATGATCGAAAGGAAATTTTTAATCTAATAAAAGTGCTTTTTCACTCAAGTTTCGTGAGTTTTAATTCCAAAACTTCATTGCTGATTATGTATCAAATCTCACGGAACTATAAGAGTGAAAATTTATTTGAACAATCACTGCAGTTCTATTCAATAATTCATTCATCTTCGTACAGTGATGCTTCACTGTGAGTACTACCCTAAATTTTTCACTGGGCTCAAAGGGATTTTCCAGTGATGAATATTGAGATTGGCAAAAGTACTGTGCTCAAAATCAATATACACTGGCATTGCAGTAATAATATCACACCGTGCTAAGAATGAATTAGTCTCCCCCTTTAATACAGTGGTTTTTGCGCAGTAAAGAATTTCGAGAGTGCGTGTGCATACACCCGTTGCTATTTGCGCGACGAGTCTACTGCAACGGCTCCGTTTGTATCTGTTAAACTGAGTTTTCTCGACACTGATGCGCGGATCATTCGAGGGAAAAGAGCTGGGATATGTGTATAATTTTATGATTTTATCGCGCCGCGCATTACGTCGCAATCTGGTTGCAGGTATATAGGCCTCAAACGGCATGCTTGTACGCAGCGGCTTGTGGCAAGTTAATGACTGTGCTGCAAGGCGTAGTAAAATAATCTGCGAATTTCCCGGCACTACGCTTAGATCGTTCGTTGCATTAGGCATTAGCGAATCCTTACTTTTCATATACCAGATACGTCGCTGATCAATCGGAGCGCTGTTTAATGGTTCTAAGCGATGCGCGCGACGCAGCTGATGCACCCATAATAGGTATCTCTTTGACTTAAAATCATTTTTTGTTCATGTTTGTCTGCTGAGCGACCAATAGAAAATTAAAATATGAATGACCAGGAGTTGACTGTTGAATATTTGGAGCGATTTCAAGGAAACTCGGGATATGACGTTTTTCTCAAAAACTTATAGACATTGCGATGCTTATGGAGAGTCGCAAGTGAATACTGGATGTTGAACGAGTTTCGGACAAATTTATGTGGCCTTTTACTACGATAAAAATGGCAGACGAGGAGCGAAGGACTCACAGGAGCGAGAGCTGATATATACAACGAAGAAACTAAAAGGAAAGGCGCAGATCTTGATATATAAAAAGCCGGGGAGCGAACGAGGAAGAAACTGGACGTACGCGCGAGCACGACATTCGAATTACAAGGCCTGCACGACACACGAGTATACTGGCGGCTTTCGAGGTTGATGCCACGCTCCACCTCTATTATGATAATATCCGTCGTACGTATTGAGCTGCCGCGCGCACGTTCGCTCGATTTTTAGCGTCAACAATCAAATAAGGAGGCAAATTCTTCGGTATACGCGTAAAAACCGTTTATGATCCATTTATATATATATACATGTTTTGTATTATTCCCATCAGATATTTCGAAGTAGATACATACGTCACGTGTATATCCTTCCGGGTGCTTTCATGGTATACGCGTGTGCGAGTCTATAGCTTACTTGTCAAACTCGCTCAAGCCTGTAATAGCTATCTACTCACGGCTTTTCTCGTGTTTCCCCTTTCGGCATTATCGCACCTGTCTACTGGTCCGAAATTTACATAGCCCGATCGAGGTAAAACGCGTTGTGTTTTTGTCGTCCCTAGCTCCCAAGAATTATCCTCGCCCACCTGTATTATACGCCAGCGTTTTGATGAAAAATTGCCAGTTCACGAGTCTCATTTTGTGACTTGCAATACGCATTGTGGGGGAGATTGATTACGTTGCACACTGCACCATCAGGCAATGTATCTATACAGTCTATAGAGTCTGCATACCGTACGCACGTCATTATCTTACAGCTACGTTCTTTATAGGGGACTCGTGGCGATATACATTTTATAATCTATAATTTTGATTTCAAATCAATACGTATTGAGTACTTTGAACTCGTCCACTTTTTTGCAGTGAAAAAGCTTACTGAGCCTTTTTGTTGTTACGAATCAGTGCCGCGAAGTGACATTTGAATTTTACGCGCAACATTTAACTACGTGTTCGATTTCTGTGTTGAATCATTATTTCAACATTCAAATGAATGAATCTAAAGAATTAATATATTTATTCATAAATGAATTCATCTCTCCCGATAAAATTCATTTATACACTTATCGGGAAAAATACTAGGAAGAAGAGACTACCAATGCCATCTGTTGGCATCTCGTGTAACTTGAATTTCTGAGACGACAGTCGATAACTGCAATATCGATAAATGTATACTCACAGCTCACGAGAAGAGAGTGTTATGTTTTCATAAGAGTCAAACAGCATGGGTCGAAAAAAGGACAATTGTTATATAGAAAAGCATATGAATTTATTATAAATGGAGTTGTGTGTGAACTTTTTTTCTCGGCCAGCGCAGGTGACTTAACGACTCAATGGACCTTGCAATTGTTTCGTTTCTCGAAACCTATGCAGAATCCCCGTTGGGCGAGCATGCTGAAGCTGTTGTTGCCAAAAACTATAGGCTGCTGAGTTTTCTCGGTGAACTTGCTCAATATATGGATGAGTATGAGTTTAGTTTCCATGAGAGCAAACCTGTTGCCGACGCACTGGCTCGGCCCCAAGCCGAACGGCATGTAGGTGTAGGGCTTGACGTTGTCTTTGTTCTCGTGGTTGAACCTCTCGGGGTCGCGGTGCAGCCCGAGTATCGGGATCATTATGAGCGTGCCCTTGTCCATGCGGTAGCTCGGGTAGCCGTCGAGGGGAGGCGGCGGCGGCGGCGGCGGCGGCGGCAACTCGTGCTCCCTCGTGCACAGCCTGTTGGTGAACGGGGCGACCGGGTACTTGCGCAGCGCTTCGCTTACCCCACCATGTCCACGTACCTGCGCGCATTACCCGCGCTTACATTCATTCTATTTCATCTGGATCGCGGCCGCAATCAGTCGCGATTATTTATTCGTACGTTTGAGGCATATTATTAGTCAACCCAAAATTTAAAGCGCTCAAAAATCAAACAGTACTCCTTGATATTACAGTTTCTGGGGAAAAAATTATTCCAACAGGTTCAAGTTTTAGCGGACAACTATCCATGCGATATACAACTGTATGCGTAGATCGTATTGTCCGCAAGTTTGTCTGTTAGCATTTAAGTCTGTTAGGAGTGGAAGCCGTTTGTCACGGTAAACCTTTAAGAAGCTTTACCGTGTTTCAATAAATCTCTTATTCAAATTGAAACCAATAGCTTTTTACGTTTCCGTCGTATACATAATTCTTGTAGGGTCATAGAAGAATATGTCAAAATGTTTCATCGTGAAAACACGCACTGAATATTACAAAAAAAAGTTTGTAAAAACGTCGAGTGATTGGAATTGGTATTTTCAGCGATTGAATCTGATCTGTACTAGCCAATGGCCGTAGTCAAAAATTATATGCGTCAAAAAATGTACGTCGTTTTTCTCAAACTCATTATAATTAGCCGCACAATCACGTTGCTAATCTGCAGTAGGGGATTCAGTAGAACTATTATGTGGCCTCATGTGGCCAAGGGACTTGTAGCCAAGGCCTGCCGCGAGCCACTGATCTGCCTCGAGCTGGAGCTTGATCTGGACGTCGGGGTTGGCGGCTCGAGCTCGTGGGCGACGAACGACATGTGGCTGGCGCTGCTCTCGAAGCCGCGCGGCAAGGAAGAAGAAGAACGTCTGGCCGACGACGTCGTCCATCGCAGCTGCATCATCAGCTGGACCATTTCCGGCCTGAGCGCGATGGCCCTCTCCCTCCTCGCCTGTATCGTCTCGCTGCCATCTGCAGCCTCTTGAACAGCTTGTCGGGGCGGACTTGGGCAGGAACGTCGCCCCGGCAAGTTGCGCATCAGCTCTATCTTCAGTATCGATCACAGCCGGCCCACATGGCCCCACATGGCCCCACATGGCCCCACATGGCCTTCTGGCCGCTGAGGAAAAACTCGTTGTCCCGGTCCTTCATCGAGTTCACCTTCACGCCGAACGCCACGCTGCACCGATCACGTCCGTCGCGTAGCGGCTAGCAACGCCTCCTTCACCTCAAAACTCTCCGCTATCTTTGTGCAACAGGGCAAAATTCACCCGTGAGTGCAGTTTACATGTTCACGAGCAACTGCTACGTGTCTTCGCGTGTTTCGGAAGCTATATTCTTTGTGACGGTATTACCAAGGACTACCTAAAATGTACACTCGCCAAGTCGCCGATACACGGCCATTAAACGTATAATCGGGATGAGAAAAAACAAAAAAAAAATAAGATCGTGAAAATATCTCGAGCCAATTGAAACTTCAGAAACTGTGAATATGTTATTTCAGAAACCGGCGCAATAAGTTTCAGCCAAGTCGTAGAACCGATGATTATCTTGCAGTTTAAGACCAAATAAATCATAATTCGAAATGTATCGATTTATCACAGATTTTATTCGTGCGAATCTGCGGCAATCTATACAATACATGCATAAAATTATAAATCATTGACCAGCTGTATCTGCGGGTAATCAATACGTTACGAGGGTATCGCTGCAGATCATGTAATTAGGTGCCCAAAAACTATCTCACAAAGTTCTATCACGATTGGTCGGTGCGAGGTGGAACCGGCTTCTCGTACATTGTCAACTCCAAACTGTTTTTACGCCGCGCTATCCGAGAAACCGGCGAATTGAAACTCACCCGGGGGTTTTTCTCCAAGTATTGGACAAAGTCGTTGGCGCACTCGGTGACGAAGTCGAAAATACTCTTGAGCTTGGCGGTGGTGAAGCTGGGACTGACGGTTCGTCGGATCTCCTTCCATCTGTCGGCCGAGAGCGAGAAAAGATTCCGACCCGCGTACGGGTCCATCTGTTCGGTCACGAAAACTCGATAGTCCGTGAAATCGTCGAAGCTCTTGACGCAAATTTCGCGGATCAGTTGCGGGTCCTTGACAACCACTGCTGGTCTTCGAGAGTCGAACATGCCGCAGTAACGAGCGACAGGACAGTTGGCGTACTGGTTTAGGGCGTGTTGAGGAAACGAGACCGTCTGGTAGATTATAGCTGAGCGTTGTTGCCAACTATAGGCGTCGATTTCACGTGCAACATCCTTCGACGTCTCCAGTAGTTCGATTGCTCGTAGTTTATAATTGCGACGTATGAAATCGTCACGACCAACGTGCCAACCAAAATGAGGATCAACCACGCCATCGTCGTCAGTTATCGCGGCTCAATGCCGACCCAATGAATTCTGAAATTGTTTTATTTTTTTACTGATTCATTGAACGTTTCACCTCAAATCTGAATGATTCAATTAAATGTTTTCAGCGTTGATCTATGTTTTCACTTACGTGCAGCATTAGCTGTAGCTTATCTCTCCATTGTCGACGGCAGTTCATAATATAAACGATCCCAGGCACTTGACGATATCGACAGCTGATGTCGACTCGAGCATGCCAAGTGCGACTATGGTTCATGTGTATCAGTCAACTCTTATAAATGTTAAACGATTAAACAAGTTGATAGTGGGCTATCATGAACTTTATTTCGGAGTAAAGTGATCCATCAGTACTCGAGCGGTGTGCTATAACGTAACCTATAGGATTATCTTTCACAGTATATACCGGGTGGAAATCCGAAATTTTTTTTTGGCCAATATGATTCGGTACAAGATTTTTGTTTGCATACAAATGTTGTTTTTCTTGAATAATTTGGAATATTTTGAATTTTCATTCAAACAGCAACTGTCAAAAAATCTTAAGGATAAGCTATACAAGAATAGTCATAATCCAACTCTATTTACTGTTATTGAATCATTACCATTTTATTTTTGAGAAGTCAATTCTAATATAAAATGTAGGCAAATTTGATTGTATTACTTACTGCTATATCAAATATCTCAAAATTAACAAACGGGTTGTCAACCAAAACTCGCAGGTATTGATAACTGTTGGAAAAAATTAGAGACTATATAAAATAAAAAACGAGTGAAATGTTCCTTCTGGCCCTTCCGCTGAATCCTCGCTTGGTACGGCACCAAATGCTTCACCCATATATACTTAAAATTAAATGGTTGATCGCGCACATGATTGCAATGAAGAAGGAAAGAAAATGCAATTGTATAAGTGTAAAAATTAAGCTCACCAAGTTCACGATTCTAGACTTTAGTTGATTACAGATGGTTTCCAGACAAATCGTGTAATTAGAAAATGAAAAAAAGCTAGACCTTACATTATATTGATGGAATGGTTTCGTGCAGATACTCCATGTTAGATTGTTTAATTCACAATGAGGATATTTCTTTCCCTGCAGTTCCGCTATTCCATTCCTACTATACTGATGTTGCAGAGAGAGATCTCAAATATGACTTCGCGCCCAATGTTTGAAAATCTCGTGTCACAGCGCTATGATGAAAAATTCTTGTCGATAGTTTGCACAAAAACTTACGATTTACGAAATTTTTCTCGAGTTTGATATCATGAAATATGTCTATAAAAATAATTTCACAGATTCATCAAGAATTGAGTCGAAATTTTAAATAATAATGATCTTAAGTATGATAGTGATTATGAATATTATGATAATAATTCATAAACTATTTCTATGAGCATTTCTAGACAGTTGTATTTGGAGTTGATTTGCAATAATCGATATGTCACTACGGGGAGGGGGAAATAGCACTTTTTGAATTTGACAGGGTCTTGATTACGTAGGTGTAGTCTTAAGTCAGTTAGATTTATTATTGAGAATCATCTAGAAATGCAACTCTCTGGAAATGTTGATAGAATCAGTTTATGAAATAATTAATTGAATTTTGTGAGATTTGAGATGGTAAAACGAAATTGACGCCGTAGACTATGATACGATGATCTCTCATCTAACAACTGGCTTGCCATAGTGCAGGCGTTTTTACTTAGTGGCTCAATTGTTACCAATGCAAAGAGTTCTATAGATCTCTGCTAATTTAATAGAATGGGCTCAGATAATCAGAAGACTCGAGAGGACTTCCACCAGAAAATCGTTATTTTTACTGATGAGTTTAACTAATGACTGAAAGCAAGCTGAAGGCAGTCATAGGAAATCACAGAAATAGACGGAAAATGTAATGACTCTATTAAAAAAATCCTTTGACCAAGTCAATGCCGTACATTGATACACGGAAAAATGTTAATGCAGCTGTAAATATAATTAATTTCCACAAACAAACCGTTTCATCATTAGAGTGGTTCGTGAGATGGTTTTGAGTTGATTCACCTTTCGACAAATCGTCTGTGCCACTGCACTGAGCACATAATACCCCTCATAGTTTCCTTCAACAGATAATACCCATTCTTTACTTCTTGGAAATACATTTTTTATTTCAGTTATTCCGAGCCAACAGATCGAAATTCCTCTTCAGTATTAAAAAAAAATTAGTTATATGCGGCAAGCATAATCCACTGCTGCTGGAAATCCCATTTGGGGTTCTGGACAATTGGGATTCCTTGTATGATAAGAAAAACAATATTCTTACAACAAATCCACTTAATTAAAGAGGATTTCAAATATAGCTAGAAATATATTGATTTTATTTTATTTTATTTCATTCGATTTAATTTAGTTTTATCTGTTATACATAACGAATATCTGATTACGATCTGGTAAAATACTTTTACAAATGCGATGATAATCTATGAGATAATCTGCAGTACAAATAATCCATTCATTGTTTGAAGTTACAATCATTGGTAGTACGTTTTTAAATTTTGTTTGAAAATCCAAAGCTGATAATGATTTAAGTTTTTGGAGACCATAGACAATTTTGTTCTAGGAAATAGTATTGCTCAGAAATTGGTATGCTGATTTCATACCTCACTAGCTACATTCAGACGCGCTGCGCGCGATTTACGCTCTATTTCATTATGCGCAATTTCAAAACCTGTATTTAGATTTTATTCAACATCTGGCAAGAAGATTTGGTTGTTTCAACCTCAAAACTTTTTATTTTCTTTTTAAGACTACAGTACATGCCTAAAGCTCAGGATTTATTGTTCTTTTGTTTTTCGCTTGCCTGCATTCACTATCTATATCTATATCTATATTTTACTCGACTCGTCACGTGGTTAGGCCTACGCACCAATCAAATCACGAGTTAACTGGCTTCACTGTGACCCCCATCACTTTTTTATATAAGGATCATGAACACAATATATGGATAATTCACATATTGTGAATATGAATCAAAACTCCGAATGTCATAACTCACAATTGTGCACAGAAAATTCATAACTCAGAGCCGACAATCGCATAAAATTTTCAAATTTCGAGTACTTTACGTCTATTTATATATATATATATATATATATATATATATATATATATATATATATATATATATATATATATAAGACTGGATGAAATCCACAATAAAAAGTATCATACCAGTTACTTTGCGATGAATGATATCGATTCTGACGCAATTCGAGTTTTGATTCAATTGAGATTTTACTGTTTACTTTTTTGTTATAGATTTGATGGTTCGAGGAAAAATATATATTTGCAAAATATTGGGAGAGAAGTCAGAAAGTTGACGTAGAAATTGTAAGAAACGTTATTTAAAATCATTAGTGATTCTTAATAATCTCAAATCTAATCAAACCGTACTTGATGATTACTTAGCTCGGTTAACAGCGCGACAAGTTTGAGCACTTGCACAAATTTTTTTGAGGATGTTCCTCACAGGGTTATTAATTGTTTGACACTAATATTTTTATTTAAGACAAAATTTTTCAGTTTACTAAAAATACATTTGAAATTTATTTCTGTTTGATGGCTTAGTGATTGAAACATCTATGGTATAATTACGCCTAGTTCGAAGGAGACTCCCATTAGGTTTCGAATTGCTTTGGATAGTATCTTTGTCAGATTTATAGAACTTATACATGGAAATTTTAAAAGAAAACTTGTTACAAAATCAATAGCAAATAGGGCGTGCTTGGTAAAGCATAGCAGACAATAAGAGTTTCATACTTAGCGGGTCGTAGTCCCGTAGAAATCTGATGTAACACTGCTGAGTCCTGCTCTGAAAATCCGATTCGGACTCTTTACCTCTTCTCTTTTAATTGACAAAAACTTGTTTAATCATAAAATGCTTCATTCGTCTCTTCATATCTATAGATTGGCATTATTAAATCTTGTAAACACTTGAATACCGAAAGCGAAAAGATTAACTATGTGAATAAGACAGAAGTAATAGTGAATCATAACAAGTTATTGATCTTAACTTTTACTCCGGCTCTTTAAAAATGTTTTGAAAACGTCATTCAAAGTCAACCGTTTTGACGGATATCTGAGGGAATAAAGGGAGCTAGACAGTGATCTTTTAATAGAAGAATCTACTTATGCAAAACTCAAAGCTCGAATGTAAAATCCGAATAAACGGTAATGTTGTTGCAAAAAGAACTGCAGGAGCTCGCAGTCACGTTCGATAAGTCGCACGAGAGTACATGCAGGTAATTGAAGAACAAATTTAAGCTCTATTACGACATATGGCAAAGCTACTGTCAATATGTTGGATAGGCTGTCAAAGAATCATGATAAGAGCAATGTTTTTTAAATTGTGCTAAAACAATATAAACGCGCTAAGTATTTGGTTTTCGAATGCCCATATGTTGCCAATAGTATTACTAGATATTTTACAGAAATATTGAGATTATTTTATCCATAGATTCTTGCACGAGTATTCATAGTTGATGCAAGACCTTTATTGAGATGGACTTTACAAATGAAAAGCTAATTTTGTTTCTGAGTAAAATTCCATTCAATATATCTATTTCAAAATAAACATCAAATGTGACTCTTGTTTTGACAGCTAGTATCTATAGGTATTTTGCCTAGCTACAGATCACATTCAATAAATGAATGTTCTGCAGAGAAATGATCGCATTAGAAGGTGCTTATAATTCGAAACAATCAATTCGTATTATTTTGGGCTCAAATCTACCATGAATATATGAATGTTGAATGGGACAGTGAAGAGCTCGTTGAGTCTACAGACGTTGTAAACCATTTGGAAAGCTATATAATTTCAGACAAATGTCTAGCCCCGAGAAAACTCGTAACGATTTGTACGATAGATTTAATTTTAATTTTTTTCCAAGCATTGAAGTCGAGATGAAAGTTTGTTGAAAAGCAGAAGGGAGCGTATGGGGGCATCGACTGGGAAGGCGTACGGCCCTGACGCCGAGTTCCGGAGCAGCGGGCTCGCGCGCATTACGCGCCACAGCTGATAAGTTTGTGAGAGCGAGTATGACAGAGCCACCGTCACGTCGGGGCCGAAGACTGTTGCGAGCGAGTCGGTGCCGCTGCTCGTTCGCCGGCTATGTAACGAGGCGTACGTCGTATCGCTGCGTTTGCCGCCGCTGCAGCTCGTCAGTTTTGGTTCTGATGCGTCCCGAGTCGCAGGCGGCGCGGCGCGAAACTACGAGCAATAATAGCATGGCGAGCGAGCAGGACACGGCCATCAATTGCAACACCAGCGGCGCGTCCCCCATGGACTTGACGCAGCAGCAGAAGGAGTTCGCCGCGGCGTTCTTGAACGAGATCGAAGGCGAACGCGCCCAAAAGATCCAGCAGATCCGCGACTGGATCGACCAATCCGAGGACCTTTGCGTCAGACCAGGTAAATACACACTTGAGTCCTGTTGTCTTCCAAAGGGGACTACAGCAGATCCTATGGTTTCGTGGGTCGCAAGTTTTATTCCTTCGATTTATTAACAGTTTTTTTGTTTTTTTTTTTTTTTTTTCAATAAATCGCTTCACTCCGATACGCCGCTGTCTTTTTCGTTTCGTCTTTCGCGAAAACTCTAACGTATATATTCATTTCGATAATGCTATGTTTGACTTTTACGCTACACTGCGGCATAATCAATAATAATGCTATAGGTACGACTAGATGGGTATTTACTACATTGGATTGTGAAATGCAAATGCTGTGCAATAGCGTTTTATTATATATATCCATAGCTATTTATGAACGTCCGACATTATCCACTATTGTAAAACCAGCAAAACAATTTCACGACGAAAATTGTTATGGTTGCCGAGCTAAGAAGCTTTGTGATTGCGTGGAATATTAATTTCGTAGAATTACATTTTACCTGAACCATAGAAGACATTTGGCAAACTCAACGAATTTAGATTCAACTTGGCACGTTTTATTCACTTTCGATCACGTCCGATGAGCGAACGAGTAATTTGTCTTCTGCAGTTAAGGAAGATTTGTGATGGTGCGGAAATCAAGTTTCGAGCAACTGACTTTTCGTTATAGTACGCGTGAGTTACGTTTCCTTGTTTTGTGGGCATAAATTTTTACTCCGTGTCCGTGGGCGAAATGTTAAAATATATTAAAAATTCTGGCGTTGATTTTGAAAAATTTTCATTTTCATGCGCTGGGATGTAAAGTATATTTCAACGCTTCCAAAAGCGTACATGTAATACACGTGGGTGATTAGGCATCCAATCATCTGAGACGGAAATAGATATGTAGACTGCGTTTTGACAGGTTTCACTACTGACTCGACTGACAAATTCTTTCAAATGCTAGAAAAAATAGTTCCACTGCTGTTTTAGCCGGTATCATAATTCTGGTGGTTTTGTGACGGTATTCTGAGTTAATTATTTTGAGATTCACAAAATTAATTTGGACTCTCAACTTTCATATATGGATATAGAAAAATTTGAAAGAATTTGAAAGTATTTTCGTGACGAATACCAATACATTTTCCAGGCCAGGATTCGAAAAAAGCTTTAGATGACTTCTATTCAAAGGTCGTTCGAATTTGTCTGATATTTAGGGCATTATTTAAGACTAATATCTTATTCATGACTTTGACAGCTCAGTTTCGGGGATTTTCAATTTTGCCAAGTATTGCCCGGGACTGTCAGTGTTTTTATTTATTTTTTTGTTGTAACGAACAGCTTTTACAAATGTATAAATAATAAATAATCAAAGCAAAAGCAGCAGAAAACTTGATATATAAGCTTATCAAAATTATCAATATTACATAATTTTTATCAGAAATTATTGAAAAAAAATTCTCAATTAACCCATGATCCACCTTGCAGATGAGTGAGAAATAGAACAAAGAAGATCTCTAGATTCTAACAGTTATCTTCAGATTAAAGTTAGACCGTCAAACTGTTTAAATTATGTAAATTATCCCATGTGAAAGCCTAGTTTGAAGACCATTTCATATGGTTGGATCTTTGATGCTCTACGCGGTCTGAACTTACAATATTTTGAGAATGAATTTTACATCTTGTATTTTATATATTTTATTGGTGATTATCTCTCCAGAATATTCACCGTATTATATAAATTTTATGTTAAATAGTTGTTGTCAGTTATATGTTAGTTTCACTCTACGGATATATAGAAAATTGAATAAAGTGAATAATTAAAATAGAATTGAAGATTTCAGACGTATCATGAATCCGAGCACAAAACCTTGTAACTAAAAGTCAAACATTGAACATATTCAAAAGTAGTAAGTAGTAAAGAAGATCATTCTGTTTAATATATTCCAGTTAGGTTGAACGTCTTTGATTTTGTTTCAGTAATACTATTTGTAAAATAATGCATTGATCACTATTTATACGACATTAGTTATTTTTGAGATCATTTAAAAGAAGTTATCTTACCTGTAAATGAATATTACTTCCACGCAGTGCTTCTGTGTTCAAATCAAAATTTGAAATTTTTCCAAAAATGAGCAAAATTTCGCCAGTGAATCAAATTGTCAGAATTGAATCAATTCATATGGTTATCATTCCGTTGATTTTCAATATTTATCAATTTTTTTTTTAAGGTAGTTAATGAAAAAGGTTGATGAAAAAATTGAAGAGCAAGCATATTGACGATAAATTGGTGGAATTTTCTTTTTCGCAACTCGAGTTTTTTTGCTCTCAAGCTTTATGGTGGAGTCAAAAAACCAAATTGTCTGTTTAAATTCGTTTTTTGAACTTCGCATACCTACGCAATGACATTAACTTACACAAACATTATCTGTATGCGTGCATGCGTATGTATGTCACGGTTTTTCGTCACTGGATATCTCCTGAAAGGGCTACGAATTTTGATGAAATTTGGCACAGCGTCATCCGACACAAGTCCGGCATATTTTGCCTTTTGAATAAATTTTAACTAGAGAACCGAGAAGTAGGCAGAACTGTTTTCAGTTTGCAAGATCTCTCCGTACAACACTAAAATATCTAATCAAGAAATTTCCATGACAAAGCGTCTCCGAGAAAGAATAATTTAAATTATATGGTTGGTCAACACGGTTTTCCTGTAGGCGTTGAATTCAATGCAACTCATTTGAATTCAGCATCTGATTCAAAGTGTTCTTAACATATTTTCAAATGAAAGTGAATTTGAGTTCACCCGAATAACTATTTTCACAATTATGAAGATTTTTAATCATTTGCATGAAATTCAGTAATTAAATGGCCTTGAAATAGGTTAAGCTTCATTTGTGAGCGATTTTTTCTCTTTGTATTCGGTGTTAGGCTACCTATAAGGTTTCGTGATCATCGAGCCTTAATCAGTCGACTCTAACTTTGATTGATGTAACCAAAAACTATCAATCTGATAATTTTCTTTTTTTTCCCCCATTCTCACCTTTTGCTTAAAAACTAAATTTATATTATAATTACCGAAAATCGTCATTAGAGTTGTACTTGGTGCTCGGTACTCATAAATTTCTCGCACCGAACCATTCGAGATGTCCGGCGACCGTGACTTTTATCACGTCGATAATTAGTACTTTTTGCTATGAGAGCGTACTTCATGCCCGTATAGCAAATGCTATTTTAAAAGTAACGTCATGTCGCGTACTTTTTCAGATCATATACTTTATTACACAGCGGGTTCACATGCAAGTATATGCACAGTTCATAAATAAATTCTCACATATGGACTCAACCCGAGAACCGTTGATACTCGACATTACGGAATAAAAGTACAAATTTTGGTAATCTAGCCATTTTAAAAATATACGAATTTACCGTTTGGTTTTGGGATCAATGCGGCTTTCCAACGAGAGCGTAACCACAAAATAGAAACTTGTTCCAAACCAGTAGCTCGTATGATAAACCGGTTGAATAGGGGTATTCATACATTATTTGTATACTGCATCTAAACGGTTCAGATCCATCATAACTGCACTCACCATTCGATTTAATTATGGTTGATGAATATATTTATCTAATGTAATTCGTAAAATTTGAGTAACTAGAGTGATTTGAGCAAAGTGGACTTGAGATAACATAATACTTGATGCGAATAATGGATACAAAGAGCTGGTGTCACTATACTTAATCAGTATCTAGTGCATACGCGAAACAGTGACAAAAGATGTGCTCATTCGTAAGATTAGTTATCTCGCGCGTGATTCGAGAAACGTCAATCTTCCAAAGCTAGCGCTCAAAATCTCATCAGATACGAAACAAAAGTGGTGAATAATCACGATAGCCGCAAGTAATTACGAGAGTTATCGAACTTTGTTTCCTATTCCCAACAGACGATTTCTTCATATTGCGTTTTTTGCGAGGCTGCAAGTTCGACGTCGACAGAGCTAAACAAAAGCTGAGAAGATACCACGAACAAAGGAGCCTACTGCCCGAATGGTTCGCCAACAGAGATCCATTTCTGCCGGAGATGCAGCAACTGCTGGATCTCGGGTGAGTTGAACGCGAAAGCTGCTTTTTTTGAAAAGCCAATCAATAAATTATTTCTAGTACAAAACAAAGCGCTCGAAGAGGAAAGAAAAAAAAATACGAGCTTCCTCAAGGCTAAATTTATACAATTGTTGCAAGTGCATTAGCATAAGCGAATTATGCGCGCACGCTTGTTCCTATTGATAAGGTCTTTAATTAAGTATGCGGTCGTGCTGTTCGCAATGCTATTGGACAAATGGTGGTTATCTAGAAAACGTTAGCGGCAAATTAGAATCAGCGAGATCTTTGTTGCTTTGCAGGGTTTTCTTGCCGCTGAGAAACGTGGACGAGGAAGGCAGACTGGTGGTGGTGATACGGGCTTGCCTGCACGATCCAAAAAAACACCCACTAGCCGATGTTTTGAAGGTGTGCCAATCGTTCCCCCACCTCGATTACCCCCCTTCGATCGGTTCCACAGCTATAGTCACTGCTTTTATTATTTTCGCCCATCGACAATTATTCAGTTGCTGATTAATCTTATCGGTCGCGTCAAAAGAATCCTTGGGTCTAAAAAGTGGCATAGAAATTATTTGCGGTGAACAGGGAATAGCAAGGATTTCACGCGGATGTTAAAATACTGCTCACGAAACTCGATGCATATAGCAAAAAAAATCATGCCACAGTTTTGTAAATTTGCTACCAGTACTGGATAATTATTAATTAGATAACTGATCTTAATCAGGTGTGAAATACATGATGTTACATGCGATTGTAGAGAAAAAAAAGTAAAAGACTCTTGTGGCAACAAGTCCGGCAAGATTGGTCCGGTCGGATAACTCGTGGAATGAAATGATGCAAGGTTTGTTGTGTGATGTGTATTGGTTTCTAGGTGGGCTTGATGCTGCTTGACCTGGCAGCCCGCGAGCACGTGCACTGCTCGCTGTACGGCATCGTGGCGATCCACGACTTGCGGGGCGCCCAGCTGTCGCACGCCCTCCAGATGCGGCCGGGGGTGGTGAAGAAGCTGGTGAGCACGTACCACTCGTACCCCAACAGGGTACGCTCGCTCGACTTCGTGCACGCGCCCGGCCACGTCAACGTCGTCCTCAACGTCTTCCGCCAGTTCATGAGCGGCAAGCTCAAGCAGAGGATGCACGTCCACGCCAAGGACGCCATCCTCAGGAAGATATCGCCCAGCGTCCTGCCCACCGAACTCGGCGGCACTGACTCCGACTACGAAACCCTCGCCCGTGAGCCGCCCCAGATTTTTATACTCGCTATTCTCCGCGACACTTTTCGTTTTTCTCTTGTTTATTTTGCAATTTGCTTACTGGCAAAAAATCATATTTATTCTTGGTTATGAATTCATTTAGTTTATATCTATACTTAATTCTATCTTAATTCACAGGGTATGCATGTTTCTAGTTTCTCTCCCCGTTTAGAATTAGTCGGAATTTTAATCTAAATAAGAATCTCGGGTGTTTTTTTAGAGTACTTTTCAATAATAGAAAATCGAGTGAAATAGAGATCAATAGTGTCTATTCTATCATTACCATTATTATTTTTATTATTATTATTGTTTTTATTATTCTCCTAACCACAAAAATTTCATTGAATCAAACTTGGTCCGCTTGTTAGAGAAAAAAATGTTCGATAATTGCTCGAACGTTTTATCAAAATGTACTATTGTGTCACTAAGCAAAGTTCTATTTTCAGGCTACTGGAAGGAGCAGGCTCAACAAAACAAGCAGTGGTTCGTCGACGATGAAAAATACAAGCTCAAAACTTGAACGAGTAATTGCTGTTGAGGAATCATTAATTGATCTCGGACTAGATCGTTGACTTTCTATCCGCAAAATGTTGTTTTTGTATTATTGTTGAAGATGTATTGTAAATAATTTTAATTGTCGTGTGAATAATAAATACTAATATTATAATCGTTTTCCTTGTTATCAAAGCATGCAAAGTTATCAGATCATGTTGCATGATATCGATACCGTGCAATAATATGTGAATGGACATGGTATGGCGGCCAAATTTTATTGTGAAATTTTTCTTTGAATCTTGGTACTGGTGAACTATTCAGAGTTTTCATTAGCGAATTCATACACTGAGAAAAAAAGTCAGATGAAACAACAGCCATTCGCCAATGAATATGCACAATGATTTTTTTACTTCAATTCAATGGACGTGGCAGTTAACTTGACGATCATAAAGTGTTGATACAACCATTGAACGTATTCAAGACTGAAAGGAAAAATGTTGAATATATATATATATATATATATATATATGCCGCCCTTAGACTCGGTGAGGTAGCCGAATCACCAGAAATTCAAAGAAGCGCCTATTTACATACATTGGTTATTATTATTATTATTATTATTATTATTTATCTTGATATTATTTCGCTCTCGCACTTACAACGCAGTCGCAACACTGACATGAGACACATCGCAAATACATATACATACATACACTTATAATGTTCGCATACGCATGTTGAGGGCCATATACTTAATCGGCCTTATATACAAATCGTCCTCGTTTCCCGTCACTTGTGAGAAAGACGCGCACCCTGGAACTCTGGAACGATCAACCCGCGAATACGTTGATCGTTCCAACGAATACGTTGTTATTTTAACCAAAAAAAGCAATTGTTACAATGGATCCTCACCTATTCAATCAAAGTAACTCACTTCAGTCAATTCAACATACATAAATACTTTGGGTTAACTAAATACTCATTAGTCCAACTGATACTTCTTTGTTTCAATATCATTTTCTGTTAAATCAATGGCACCGCGGCAGTTGTGCGTATTCAATGGCAGTGGCAGTTGTTTTGACTGACTTTTTTTCTCAGTGTAATATCGATCGACTTAGACTTTTTATCCTGTGTAGCATTAAAATTGTGTATATGGAATACGTTCTTATTCTCAGTCAAAAGCGTGCGAGTAAAAAGTAATACAGGAGTATCAATAAATTGCATAGCAAACAGAAAACGAAGTACAAATCTATTGAATGAAAATATTACAAATAATACAAAAATAAATCGACTTTGAAAATGACAAACAAATGGATATTATCCAATCATAGGTGTATGTCTTCAAACACTCAGCATCAGAATTAAAAATTTTCATTTATTTTCATAGATTACAAATAGAATGTTTTGTCACTAGAAAGTTATCTGTAAATCTAAAATAGTGAAAATCTACTTTTTAATATTACAAATTGCACAACTGCTCAAAATAGTAGAAATTCACTAAAAAATAGTAAAATTTTACTAAAAAATACTAGAATTTTAACTAAAAAATAGTCAACTTTCACTAAATTACTGAAATATTAGTGAAATTTTACTATTTTTATAGTGACTATTTACTATTTCGAACAGTTGTGCAATTTTCACTATTAAATAATAGTATTTTAGTATTTTAGATTTAGAGAGTTCTAACACTGCACTTTAAAGAACTATAATCAAATTTATTAATCTCAAATAAAAGAAAATACTTTTGCTCAAGCCCCATTTCTTATTTCATTAAGATTGATTTGTAACAAATAAGCATTGGGAAGGGAATTTTTCATAGATCATAGAATCTATTATCGACAGTATATAAAACATACATCGTTAAAAGCTATTATAAAAAACAATAAATATTGTAAATGAGAATAACTGACTATCCTTAGAACAAATTCTACATTATCTATTTTTGATCATATACTTTTCTAACTTCTAAATAAGATCGTATTCAATCTAATATTGTACTAGCATGGTTTTTTAGTTATATTCCCAAAAAATCATTATTAGTTTCATACTTAATTTATCACTTAGAAAGATTTTGCAGGTTCTCCGTATTAATGAGTTGGAGAAAAAAATATTAATGAATAGCCAATTCAATTTACTCAATCTTCTACGAATTTGCCTAGAAAATCTCAAATGTTAGAATTTTATTCATTGTAAGTGGTTGCAATTATTTGACATATTAAATATACCCTTCCTTCAAAGGTCTACAAGTTCCCTCAAATTTATATTTCACTCGGCATAATGTCTTTCATTCGTAACATATTTAGATGAATATTCTCACTTCTAATTCCTCCAATTCTACGCTCGTATTTTATCATGAGTATATAGTTGCTGCAGGAAATATTAGTTAGTCACGTTGAGACTATATAGTGGCTCTAAAAAGGGCCGTTTGTTTGTTGATGAAGGGCGGAAATGAACTACTGAAACTGTAGAAGGTGTGGTCTTATTGCTCGAAGACGTAACATCTTTCTCTTGGGTGACTGCGTTACTGATAACGTTCTTTTCCTAGATTAGTCCAGAGATGCGTTTGGCCCTGTTTCGTTTCGCCAATTAGTAATGCACAACCCTCGCACTGGATGTTCTTTCCCTTGATGCACCGCGAGTCCAAGGGTGAGCGACTAGACACTTCTCCTGACACTGTCGAGCATAAGATTATGTACAGTGCCCGCAAAATTCGTTTTGGAGAAAATAGCTTTTCTAAGAAGATCCAACAAGGACCTCTCCATACCACTCTCTTGCAGCCTAGAAAAAAAATTTTCTGGGCCAGTATTGAATACTGGCCACCTCAGGGCCATCCAAGAACTAGAATTCGACAAACACATGATTGAAACTATGGCAGCTTCAGGAAGTCATCGATCTCGTCCGAACTCCACCGGAGCATAACGAATACGCCACCCTGAAGGACCATCTCCTCAGGATATTCGCTGAGCCGGTATGAATGTGATCGAGAATCATTGTAGCGCGTGGTATGTAATTAGTGTATACGCCATACCCATTTTTGCGTGCGAAATTATTTCAACCCTCACTCCGATTCCTAGTTATAAGTTATGAAGTTCAATTTCTAAGTATAGTTTACAATTATAAGTTATACCTAAGTACGTTTAAATGTCGTGATATTTGGAGTCACTTCAAGCAAAAGCAAAGAGAAAGAGGCGAAGGCTTAGACGAGCTCGTCTAGAAACCGCGTCGCCAGGACGCGTATATAGTGGAGCCGGGAATTCGTCTTGCGGTCTGAGACCGCGCTTCCAAATGGGCACCGTAACGATACGATGCACCGTGGCCGTCAGCCACAGAACCCGTCAGCTATAGAACTCCTCGTAAAACCAATTACTGGCAACATTAACCAGTGAAAAGCCCCGAAAATAACGACCTGATTATGGACAACAAGAACTTCCTAGCACTCGAAACCCCCAAACTAGCCCCAGCCTTTTCAATACAACACATACAAAATAGAACAGATATATACCAAATTAATGTTTTATTCAAGAAAGTAAAAAGAACCCACATCCTATGCGACATAAGCCAACTCCTCCTAGTCGCGTATTTAAAGAACCAAAAATTAAGAATCTCCTTAAGCAGTACTAGGCTTATTTGCGGATATAATACGCGCGCCACGGACGACGGAAAGACGTTCATTTACGTCCGTTATTATTAAAAAGTGGACAATCATCGGATCGTTGCACGAGGCCTTATGCCTGTTTCCGTGCACTTTTAACGCGGCTGACAAGTCAGAAAACTAGGCGTTCTGCCATCTGTTCAGGCGATTGACTACAATCTCTACAACGAAGAACACCGTCTGCAACTGGAGACACACGACACACGTTAGGACCGCGAGACACACAAGTACCCGGTTGTCGCTCAGTTGTTTCGTTGCCCCCAGAAGCTTCTTCGAGGAGGAGCTCACTCTCCACGGTCGCTACCTGAACGCAGGGAACTCAATGTAAATCGTGATTAACCGTCCCCCGAGAATTAATTTCTGAGAATGTTGATTTGCTAAAGAAGCAAATTAATAAAGAAAACGGGGAGCGTGTCGAAAAAAGACTATTATCCTCGAGCTTACGCATTTGTTCGGAGGAGACTCGAAAGCTGTCATTCTCATCCAAAAACCTGTCTTGAACGGTATAGGTCAGTAGATGGAAAATTGGGTTTAACGTTAAAGCGTTGCCTGCGTCAGGTGATCTAGTAAACATGTTAAAAAATCTTAGTAATGACAAAATCAATAGTGATCACGAATTTGAAAAGCAAGATGGAATGATGATCCGAACGTAAGACAGTTTGTTGCTGCATTTAAAAGGTATTTGTGCTACGTTCGTAACACATATCCGTCGGTAAGGAGTGAACTGGTTTAAAGTCCCTGCCTTACCGTTCAATCTGAGTCGCCGCGTCTCCCATAAGTGTTGCCAGGTGCGGCGATTTTTAGCCAAAGTGGCGATAATGCGCTTATGCCGGCGATTTTGAATTTTAAATTGGCGACGGCGATTTTTTTGGCTAGATCGCATATTCCAATGGCGATTTCTAGCTATTTCTAGGGTTGTGAGAAATTTGATAAATGGACTTTGATCGAACATAAAACGGTTCGACAAGATATTATTTTAATGTAAAAACTATGACTATCTACATGTTACAATGCAAAAACAAGCATCAATTCAATCAACCTTTAGGTATCAATTTAAATAATACTTTCATATCAATATGATCAGGATACATCCGTGGTCTAGTACGTGGGTAAGGTGCTGGCCTCTCCAGCCTGCGTAGCGGGTTCGATCCTACTCTTGCGAAACTTTTTTTTTCTAAGTTACATTTTTTCAGATACTTTTTATCGTATATTGTATTAAAATCAACAAATTTAATTAATATTATGTCTTATAATTTCACTTTTACGAGAAGTCAAGACATTCATGATATTGAGAATACATAAATTACCACAAAGATAAAACACGAAGAACTTTTATACTTTTTTATTTACCTATACTCTAACAACTTTTCTTTTACATATAATAATCAGTTAGGGATGCTTATACATGGAATTTCAGTATCTTCTAATATCTCTAGGAATTCAATTTCTTCTTCAGTTAAATTATTTGATACATGCTCTTCTTTTTTGTACATGAGTTTGTAATTAAAATCAGCAAACATCGCTGGTGTAGGCACAAAATCCTTACAACATTTTTTGTTTACAAAAATTGACAATCTTACTCTAATTATAGAGTCTAACATTTTCAAAAGCATTTTATTTTGTAGTTTGGTCTTGACCACATTCATAATACTGAACACACGTTCCACTACAGCATTGCTTGAAGGGAATGACAAGAGTGTCAGTGCGTACTCTGCCAATTCACGAAAAACGTATTTCCCTCCTGCATTTTTTTGATCAAAAACCTTAGGCCAGAATTCATTACTGTTCTCGAGAGTTTTCTTGTCTAAGAAGTCGGCCCAGTTTACAGTCAACAATTTATGCCACTGACTCTCGATTTTTCCTATATCAGATGTATCAAGGAATTCTTCCACGATGGTAAATCCACGAAGTGTGGTCGAGATGTTTGGGACAAACAAACTTGAGGATTCAAAAATTTAAGTTTCTGATAAAATTTTAGATTATTTGGTAATCTTCCTGCTAACTCTTTTATAACGTTCTTAATAAATAAGAATGCTCGATATTCGACATCATCCTTTTTATCTGTCGACAGGTTCAATCATGACATAGCAAGTTTATATTCAATTCCATAGTCACAATCTGCGACTGCTAAATACGCCAAATCGTTCCCAATGTTGTCCATGACAACATCAAAGCCAGCATTTACAAAGGACGGTTTGAATATTTTTTTACTGAATAAAAGTATTAGTCCAACTAAATCATCATACGCACATCCCAAATCAACATTAGTGCTCTGGAATGATGCATTTACATAATTTATTTCCCCTAAAATAGGTTTAATAATAATCAAAATTAGATGATTAGTATCATCATTCAAGGCATTGCACAATGTTCGTGCAGTTAGATCTTTTTCAGTGGATACGACTAAATTAAAATGTACTTTTAAAGCAGGCCAGTTATGCAAAATAACTCGCACGACATTATAACGAGCTAGCCATCTCGTTTACGATTGCTGAACAAATTTTAAAAATTGTTTCATCTCTGCATCAGTTCCATCACCAAGGCCTCCGTATAATGTGTTCCATGTGTCAGCGTACAGACACCTTCTTAAGGTACTTTGGTTGAACCAAGTAAATATTGCGGAACAAATGAACTCGACTGATGCAGGTATGGATGTTGCTGCAGCTGAAATCGCATTATTCAATGCATGGCACATGCACCGAACCAACTGAACGTTAGGAAGTTCTTCTTTAAATATTGTAAATACAGAATGATTTTTTCCACACAAGTTAGATCCACCGTCTGTTCCCAAACTTATACAATTTCTCATGTTGAGACCTATTTTAGAAATGAATTCTTTTAAAGCCAGGAACAGCGTATCAGCATCGCACTTTCCAACGGAAATTAAGCCCACATAATGAGTGAAAATTCTTTTTTCCATTCTACTAAAATATTTGACACATACGCACAAATATTTGGTAATTGAGACATCAGTCGACTCATCTAAAATGAACGAATATCCTTCGTCTCCTATATCATGAACTAAATCAAAAAAAGTAAATTGGTTGACTGAATTTCAAAATTGGAGATTTTTTGCTGATAGAGTCATAGCGCGCGCGTACGCGTACGAAATTTGACCATCGGTAGCAGATTCGTGCCTGCCGACGTCGGGGGGGGGGGGGGAAATTATGTCACTCCCTTCGACCGATCTCTACGGGCACAATATATGTTGCGTGGCTTGAAAAAAGGTATCCATTTCCGTTTCGAAAAATTTTTTTTTACGGTGAAAAATATGGGTTTTCCATGTTTTTAGTGAAAATTCTTAGTTTTTTCCCGGAATATTCACGTCATTTCAAGTGTGTGTCCTGGAATATTCACGACTTTCCAAGTGTTTTCCTTGAATTTTCACGTTTTTCCAAGTGTGTTTCCCTGAATTTTTCCGATTTTCCAAGTGTTTTCCCAAGAATTTTGACGATTTTCTAAGTGTGTCTCCCGGAATCTTCAATATTATCCAAGTGTTTTTCCCGGAAATTTTCCTATTTTCCAAGTGTTTTTCCCGGAATTTGCTTGACTTTCCAAGTGTTTTTCCCCGTAAATTTTCCGACTTTCCAAGTGTTTTTTCCGGAATGTTCCCGATTGCCTAAGTGTGTTTCCCTGAAATTTCCCGATTTCCCAAGTGTGATTTCCAGAAATTTCCCGACTTCCCACCTAATCATGAATAATTTAAAATATTTCCACGCGCACACACGCATACACATTCACACATACACACACACACACACACACACACACACACACACACACATGCACAGACTCAAACTCAAACTCTGTCGGTATTAGCGTATCGTAGGTTGGTAATCTGTTATCGATCGAGTTCAAATTTGACGGCAATGGGGTATCGGAAGCTGGTGATATGTCCCCGATCGAGTTGAAACTGTCAGCAATTGATGGAACCATGTCAATTTGTCCAATGCTCCCTTTTCCTGCGGAATTCTGGTATTCCAAGTGCCTTTCCCTTAATTTTCTAGACTTTCTAAGTGCTTTCTAAGTTTTTCTAGCAGTTTTCCCTAATGCTCGAGGTGACAGAAAGTACGATAACGTTTGAAGAAATTGTCCGATCGTCCTGGAATTTTACACAGGTCGGTCTCCGAAAGATGATTGTTTCACCTTTCCCTGTTAAATTTTCGGATTTTCCAAGGTTTTTTCTATAATTTTTCACTTTTTGCAAGTGTGTCAATTGGGGTTCTAGGGGCGCAGCCCCTGGCGCCGCGGGGGCGAAGCCCCCGCCTTCGAATCTTCAAGTGTACTAAAGGCCCAGGGGCGGAGCCCCTGGGCGAGGGCGGCGGGGCGAAGCCCCGCCTTAGTATATTCAAGTGTGCTAATCCAGGTGCGGAGCACCTGGCCATGAGCGGCGGGGCGAAGCCCCGCCTTAGTATACTCTAGTGTATTAATCCAGGGGCGGAGCCCCTGACTATGATCGGCGGGGCGAAGCCCCGCCTCAGTATATATAAGTGTATTAATCCAGGTGCGGAGCACCTGGCCATGAGCGGCGGGGCGAAGCCCCGCCTTAGTATACTTTAGTGTATTAATCCAGGGGCGGAGCCCCTGGCTATGATCGGCGGGGCGAAGCCCCGCCTCAGTATATATATAAGTGTATTAACCCAGGTGCGAAGCACCTGGTGCATTAGGATACCAGGGTTATTTGGGTTATTTGGGTTATTTGGGTTATTTGGGTTATTTGGGTTATTTGGGTTATTTGGATAACCTACGCCTCCTCGGCAAATATTCGAGGAGGGGTATCATTTCGATGTATTTTTTCCCGCCCGATCGAATGGTGCAATAAAAATCATAGGTTTCCCGTGAAACATTTGGGTTATTTTGTTTTGAAAGTTGAATTTTTGAGATATCGGAAATCCGACAACGGGATCGGTTTCAGATGGCCTCAAAACCAAAAATACTTTTTTTATTTTTTTTTTTGAGTCACAGGAAATTTTTTTGGTCTCCCAAACTTGTTTTCCATTTAGGTGGATTCATGAGTGTGGGTCCCAATTCCATCTATTTTTTCACGCCCAATCGATTGGTGCATTAAAAATTTGGGGTCGTCGAGAACTTATTTGGGTTATTTCATTTTTTTGTGAGTTATCCAAAATCTGACACCGCCAATCGATTTAGAAGGGCCAAATTACCCCGAATTCATATATATATTTGTATTATTCCGATTATTTTTTTTTTTGAGGTTATGTTTATAAAAACGCTAATATCTCAGCTGTTTATGGTCCGATCTTGAAAATTCGAACGGATCTCGACGAATCGTGCCAAACTGGTCCAGAATCGACCTTAAAAAATTTTCCGATTTTCCGAAAATTTTTCTAAGTCCTTGGGATTTCCATACAAACTATTCCCAAAAGATCTCGATGGATCTAGGCATAACTCGGCTCGCTGATCATTTTTGAGAAAAATCTATTTTTTTCGAAAATTTTCCTAAGTTTTCCCCCCCCCCCAAAAAATGATGTTTTTTGCAGGTCTCGAAAAAATCCGAAGTCCCGCGTGCACATAAATTTTGGAGGCACCTGGTGGACCTGATTTTTCAATTAATATAGAAATTTGTCGAATCACCGTGATTCTACGCGATTTTTCTAAGTTTTTCGCTCCTCAAAAAACAGCATTTTTTGCAGGTCTCGAAAAAATCCGAAGTGCCGCTTGCATATTATTTTATAGGCACCTGGTGCATCGGAACACCTGGTGCATCAGGACGCTTGGTGCATCAGGACACCTGGTGCATCAGGACACCTGGTGCATCAGGACACCTGGTGCATCAGGTTATTTGGGTTATTTGGGTTATTTGGGTTATTTGGATAACCTACGCCTCCTCGGCAAATATTCGAGGAGGGGTATCATTTCGATGTATTTTTTCCCGCCCGATCGAATGGT
>JAJGQD010000189.1:0-42750 GCA_020882685.1 Aphelinus atriplicis
CAGTAGCCATCATTTTTGGGTACTTTCCAGCAGTGATATGTTTAAGACATGTTTTACATATACTTTTTGAAGGTGTTCTTTTTATTTGTTTTAAAAATTCATCGAAATTTCCAATTTTATCTTTTAAATGTATTCTCAATTTATTTTCATTAAAAACAGTAATAGACTGTTTGAAAAATAAATTGCTGCAACAAATGCATACTTCTTCTGGTCCATTTTTTCTGTTATCTATGAAATCCTCAAAAAAACCTTTTTTAGAAAAAGTAAAAATGTTGCGTCAAGCATGTGGCAGAACTAGTTCATCTCTTATATTGCTTAAAAAAAATGAAATCCATAATAGACACATGAGTCAATTTATTATTTCATCAGTATTCATTCACATTAATTCTCATATAGTTGGAGCCCTGTTTAAAATAATCGACCGGATTTCCCACTTCGTTTGCCATTGGTGTTTCCCGGTCAAATAGCGGGGTTTCACCGGTGAAATCCGGTGGGAAATCCGGTCGATTGAGCGGTAATCGAAGTTGACCAAATAACATTCCCGGTCGGATGACAGGGTTCCCCGGTCAGAAAAAAAATATCAAGGGCTCCTCCGGAAGAGTGTTTTCCGGTCGATTATCGGTGTTTCCCGGTCGATCGACCATGTTTCCCGTTCGATTGACCGGGTTTCACGGTCAGAAGAAAATGATATTGGCTCCTTGGAAAAAGTGTTTCCCGGTTGATTATCGGTGTTTCCCGGTCAGTCGACCGTGATTCCCGGTCGATTGACCAGGAAACACTCTTTCGGAGAAGCCCTTGATATTTTTTCTCTGACCGTGAAACCCGGTCGATTGACCGAGAAACGCCGATAATCGACCGGGAAACACCGATAATCGACCAGGAACCACCGATAATCGACTGGGAAACGATCTTCCAGAGGAGCCCTCAATGTTTTTTCCTCTGACAGGGAAACGATCTTCCGGAGGAGCCCTTGATATTTTTCTTCTGACCGGGAAACACCGATAATCGACCGGGAAACACTCTTCCTAAGGAGCCCATATTATTTATTCCTGACCGTGTTTCCCGTTCAATCGACTGGGAATCACGGTTGATCGACTGGGAAACACCGATAATCGACCCGGAAACACTCTCTCCTAAGGAGCCCTTGATATTTTTTCTTTGACCGGGAAACACCGATTATCAACCGGGAAACACGGTCGATTCACCGGGAAACACCGTGAACCGACCAGAAAACACCGATAATCGACTAGGAAACGATCTTCTGGAGGAGCCCTTGATATTTATTCTCTGACCGTGAAACCCGGTCGATCGACCGTGATGTTATTCGGTCAACTTCGATTACCGCTCAATCGACCGGATTTCCCACCGGATTTCACCGGTGAAACCCCGCTATTTGACAGGGAAACACCAATGGGAAACGAAGTGGGAAATCCGGTCGATTATTTTAAACAGGGAGTATTACGTATTCTTATTACAGTTTACATACTATAGAAGATGTTGTCAACTTTAACTAACCAATTACGAAAAAACTTACCAGAATGTTCTTAGGTACCTCATCAATTATTTGAAGAACTAATGACGAACCAAATTGACGCCACTTGGTAGGATCGAATATCTTTGAATGCCTTATTAAACTGACATATAATATTCTTCATTACCTATTTATTTCATTACCTATTTATTTCTAGTTAAACGGTTTCACAACCTCTCCTCAATCGTTTGATTCATTTCAAATATATTTTTGTATCGTAATTGCAATGCAGTTAATCCTATAATTCAGATAGACTTTATATATTCTTCTATTATCAATACTTTCATTGTCTTTCAAAGAGACAAATATTAATAATTCAAACTAATGATCATATGTCTCAGTAAATTATAAATATTTCTATAATATTTCTATGATAATTTTTACATCCAGTGATTTAGTGAAATATTATTATTCTTAAGACGTTAAAAATGCCTACCAAGTGGCGTCAATTTGGTTCGTCATTAGTTCTTCAAATAATTGATGAGGTACCTAAGAACATTCTGGTAAGTTTTTTCGTAATTGGTTAGTTAAAGTTGACAACATCTTCTATAGTATGTAAACTGTAATAAGAATACGTAATACTCCAACTATATGAGAATTAATCTGAATGAATACTGATGGAATAATAAATTGACTCATGTGTCTATTATGGATTTCATTTTTTTAAGCAATATAAGAGATAAACTAGTTCTGCCACATGCTTGACGCAACATTTTTACTTTTTCTAAAAAAGGTTTTTTTTGAGGATTTCAATTCTTTTTGCGGAGTATAATCTCTCTATATTAAAAGCTGAACCGCCGCCGCCGCCGTGAAAGTTTTCGACCCCTTTTTGGCTCCCCTTTTTGGCTCCCCTTTTTGGCTCCCCTTTTTGGATCCCCTTTTTGGCTCCCCTGTTTGGCTCCCCTTTTTGGCTCCCCTTTTTTGCTCCCCTTTCTTGCTCCCCTTTTCTCCCCCCTTTTTTTACCCCCTTTTTTACCCCCTTTTTTACCCCTTTTTTTACCCCTTTTTCCACCCCCTTTTTCTGCCTCTTTTTCCACCCCTTTCCCCCCCTTTTTTCACCCCCTTTTCCACCCCCTTTTTTCACCTTTTATTCCACCTCTTCCACCCCTCAGTTGGAGGTCCATTTTTGGAACTGTTAATGACTAAGAAGAAAGAACATCGAAGCTCCGACATTTACCATAGCAACCATTGTTTACGTCCTTAGCAACCGTTATTATGGAGTGGGAAAAGTCAGTTAGAGGTCCATTTTCGGAACTGTTGATGACTAAGAAGCTCGGATATTTACCATAGCAACCGTTGTTTACGTCCTTAGCAACCGTTACTATGGAGTGGAGGAAATGAGTTAGAGGTTCCTTTATTTTTCTCAGAGAGTGGCGATTAATGCAAGTTGAGGTTCAATTGCAATACTTTTAGAAAGCACACTGCTGAGGCACTTGGCAGTGGTTTTTCCAACTGCACAGGATACAAAATCTTCCCTCTTTTTCCACCCTTTTTTCACCCCATTTTTTACCCTCTTTTTCCACCCATTTTTTTACCTTTTCCCACCCCATTTTTTTCACCCCCCTTTTTTCACCTTTTTTTTATCCGTCTTTCCACCCCTTTTTTCCACCCTTTTTTCCAACTCTTTTTTCACCCCTTTCTCCACCTCTTTTTTCACCCCTTTCTCCACCTCTTTTTTCCATCCTCTTTTTCCACCCGTGTCTTCGAATAAATTATTTATTTCCAATAAATATGCAATGGTCCGATCTTTTCAATTGAAATTTTGCACACAGGTTAGTCGCGGCAAAACCTAGGCCGAGTTCAATTTTCAATAAAATCCGTTGTTTATTTGCCTAGCAACCGTTCCGAACGTGTTATCACACGAATCTTCATAAGTGCTCATTGGGACTATGAGAGTTGATGAGAATCAGTGAGAATCGAAGAGAATCGGATGAGATATTTCCCATAGCAACCACTGTTGATATCCTTAGCAACCGTTGCTTCGAAAGTTGGAAAATCAATTTTAAGTTACACTCGATGACCAAGAAAACTGAATTGTTATATTTGCTCCATAGCAACCGTTGTTTACCTCCCTAGCAACCATTGCAAAGGTTGGAAATGATCTATCAAAGGACACAAAATCTTCCCACTTAGCTCCTCAGTAACCGTTGTTAAACGCCCTAGCAACCGTTGCCAAGGGAAAGAAAAAGTAAGTTTCATTTCCAGTATTTTCAACTGCGCAGGATACAAAATCTCCGTTTTACCCATAGCAACCATTGTTTACGTGTCTAGAAACCGTTGCTGCAGTAGAAGGAAAGGACTAAATATTATTTTGGACAAGTTTTTTTCAATATAAATCCACTTATTCGTCGAAACTACCGTTTATTTACATCCCTAGCAACCGTTGTTTTGGAAGCTGGAAAAACAGTTTTAAGTCACATTCGATGGCCAGAGGCACTAAATTGTTATATTTGTTCCATAGCAATCGTTTTTTACCTCCCTAGCAACCATTACGAAGGTAAGAAACTATCAATTTATGACCCATTTCCATCATTCTCTACGGTAAAGGACACAAAATCTTCCCAATTAGCTTTTCAGTAACCGTTGTTTACCGCCCTAGCAACCGTTGCTAAGGGAAAGAAAAATTCACGTAAGTTTCGTTTCCAGTATTTTCAACTGCACAGGATACAAAATCTCCGTTTTACCCATAGCAACTATTGTTTACGTGTCTAGCAACCATTGCAATCTTACTCAAAATCTGCTGCTGAAAATCTGAAATGGAACACGCGGAATACCCAAACCAAAAAATATGATCTAGCACATGTCACTATTAACCTAAAGTTAAACCCACTATTTATCTAAAAAGACAAATGTTTAACATGAATATAGCTGACATTAATCTTTTATTTTGATTCGAATCGTTCGTTCAGTATTCTTTTCAATCGAACAAAATCGAAAGTTCGAGTTTATTTTCATTCTCTTTATACTCTAAATTTTCTCGTAATTTTTGAACTCGTCGTCTCGTAATTTTATTTTCATTCTCTTTGTACCCTAAATTTCCTCGTAAATTTTGAACTCGTCGTCTTGTAATATTATTGTCATTCTCTTTGTACCCTAAATTTTCTCGTATTTTTTTAATTCGTTGTTTTGCAATGTTATTCTCATTCTCTTTGTACTCTAAATTCTCTCGTATTTTTTGAACTCGTTGTTTTGTAATGTTATTCTCATTCTCTTTGTACTCTAAATTTTCTCGTATTTTTTGAACTCGTTGTTTTGTAATTTCATTTTCCTTTTCTCTGTATTCTTCGTTTTTCCGTAATTTTTTCATTCGCAGTCGATGTTTCTTTTTTTTAAGTTCATTATACTGATTTTTAGTTTGAAATATCATTCTATTCTTAGTATTTCCACGTTTATTTTTCAGTTCTGCATTTATTTGTTTTTGACTCTTTTTTTTATTTTCGGCATTATGTTCCCTTTAATGAAAATATTCATTCATAGTTAGATATTATAAATTGATTATACATAATTGAATATGAAATAAAAATGATTTTCGTGAATGTTATTTCTATGAAGGAACTAGTGAATGATTTTGAGTTGGATGGTCTATAAATGCACACGGGTCCTCTCGCCTTTAAGCAAGCAAAGTGTACCACGCACAATCGCAAGGGGGTATCGAAAAAATGCACTATGTAATTGAAGAATGTTTAAAATTGTACAGGGAAGGAGATCACATGCGTGTTGCGCGCTACTGGAGGGGGAAGTGCTGCAGCGTCAAACTTTTTTTCATTGTAGGGAAAGTTGGTACGAATCATTACCGTTAGAGCGACACGCGTATAACACATGTATATATGAAGGATTAGGACGTAAAATTAATATGCCGGAGTTTTTGAGATTGTTTATCATAAATGTGAGCTTAGATTTGGGAAAATGGTGGATCCAAGATGTCTGACTACATTTTTGAAATCAAGCAAATAGTAGTTTTCGGGGATGCTGATGATCTATGTGAGCTTTTATTTGAAAATTTCTAAATGGCGGTTTCAAGATGGCGGACAAACTTTTTGAAAGACGACCAAATTTGATCAAATTTGGTATACAGGGGTTTCTAAGGTCGCTGATCACGATTCTGAGGTTATATTCTTATAATTTCCGAATCCAAGACGGCGAAACCAATATGGCAGACAAAATTTGTGAACTTCAATATAAATTTGAATAAAACAGTTTTACAGTAGTTTTCGGGGAAGCTGATGATATATGTGAGCTTTTATTTGCAAGTTTTAAATCGCGGATTCAAGATGGCGGACAAACTTTCTGAAAGTCAATAAGATTTGATCAAATTTGTTACACAGGGGTTTCTGAGGCTGCTGATCATGAATCTGAGGTTATATCTTGATATATTTCATATCCAAGCTAAGATTTGCAAAATTCGAAATGGCGGATTCAAGATGGCGGACAAACTTTTTGAAAGACGATCAAATTTGATCAAATTTGGTATACAGGGGTTTCTAAGGTCCCTGATCACGATTCTAAGGTTATATTCTCATAATTTCCGAATCCAAGACGGCAAATCCAATATGGCAGACAAAATTTGTGAACTTCAATATAATTTTGAATAAAACTGTTTTACAGTAGTTTTCGGGGATGCTGATGATATATGTGAGCTTTTATTTGCAAGTTTTAAATGGCGGATTCAAGGTGGCGGACAAACTTTCTGAAAGTCAAATAGATTTGATCAAATTTGTTACACAGGGCTTTCTGAGGCTGCTGATCATGAATCTGAGGTTATATCTTGATATTTTTCATATCCAAGCTAAGATTTGCAAAATTCGAAATGGCGGATTCAAGATGGCGGACAAACTTTCTGAAAGACGACCAAATTTGATCAAATTTGGTATACAGGGGTTTCTAAGGTCGCTGATCACGATTCTAAGGTTATATTCTTATAATTTCCGAATCCAAAATGGCGAATCCAATATGGCAGACAAAATTTGTGAACTTCAATATAAATTGGATAAAACTGTTTTACAGTAGTTTCCGGGGATGCTGATGATATATGTGAGCTTTTATTTGCACAATTCTAAATGGCGGATTCAAGATGGCGGACAAACTTTTTGAAAGACGACCAAATTTGATCAAATTTGGTATACAGGGGTTTCTAAGGTCCCTGATCACGATTCTAAGGTTATATTCTTATAATTTCCGAATCCAAGACGGCGAATCCAATATGGCAGACAAAATTTGTGAACTTCAATATAAATTTGAATAAAACTGTTTTACAGTAGTTTTCGGGGAAGCTGATGATATATGTGAGCTTTTATTTGCAAGTTTTAAATGGCGGATTCAAGATGGCGGACAAACTTTCTGAAAGTCAATAAGATTTGATCAAATTTGTTACACAGGGGTTTCTGAGGCTGCTGATCATGAATCTGAGGTTATATCTTGATATTTTTCATATCCAAGCTAAGATTTGCAAAATTCAAAATGGCGGATTGAAGATGGCGAACAAAATTTTTGAAAGACGACCAAATTTGATCAAAATTGGTATACAGGGGTTTCTAAGGTCCCTGATCACGATTCTAAGGTTATATTCTCATAATTTCCGAATCCACGACGGCGAATCCAATATGGCAGACAAAATTTGTGAACTTCAATATAAATTTGAATAAAACTGTTTTACAGTAGTTTTCGGGGAAGCTGATGATATATGTGAGCTTTTATTTGCAAGTTTTAAATGGCGGATTCAAGATGGCGGACAAACTTTCTGAAAGTCAAATAGATTTGATCAAATTTGTTACACAGGGCTTTCTGAGGCTGCTGATCATGAATCTGAGGTTATATCTTGATATTTTTCATATCCAAGCTAAGATTTGCAAAATTCGAAATGGCGGATTCAAGATGGCGGACAAACTTTCTGAAAGACGACCAAATTTGATCAAATTTGGTATACAGGGGTTTCTAAGGTCCCTGATCACGATTCTAAGGTTATATTCTTATAATTTCCGAATCTAAGATGGCGAATCCAATATGGCAGACATAATTTGTCAACTTCAATATAAATTTGGATAAAACTGTTTTACAGTAGTTTTCAGGGATGCTGATGATATACATTCAAATAAATATATTTATCACACATTTATTACTCATTTTTTATTTAAAAACGATAAATGATACTGCCACCAATCAACATGGTTACTACATAACTGTCAAAGAACAAGTCCAATTCTTTATACGATATAATTTCGTCTGCAAAAAGTTTTTCTATTTCGAAGGGTATCTTGGGATCCTCCCAGAATTTTTGGGCTGACCGTTGGTCAGCCCGCCGAAATATTCGTTTGACTGCCCAGTCTGAAAAGTACAAATTATAAAGATGAAAAAATTAGGAAGAGGGTGATGATATTAAAGATGTGTAGGACTTAGGAAATATATTAATACCCTTATCCACTGATTTTTGAGTGACAATGGTAGAGGGACAACCTCTGGAAGATTATCCAGTTGTCCCTCCTGTACCAGACTCAGACGCTGTCGCAAGACACGCCGAATGTATCTTTTCTCGGTCCATCGGAAAAGCTGAAAGGAGCGGAAAGAATAACTATCTAATAAATAGCTATAGATTAGTGATGAAAATACGGAAAAAATAGACATTCGTTCTGGTACCGATATCCCCGAGTATAAGGCATCGCCAATTATTCAGCTTTGTGTTCTAGGATTTGGGCAGAGAGGATTTGACCAAGGCAGGAGTGACGGGATATGAAAAAGAATGAATTAAACATGAGAGATTTGTTCAATGGAGTTTTGCATAACAAATAAAAAAAGTTCTTAACACGTAGACCACGGGTTATCAGAGCATTCAAGGATTTTTGGAAAATCCATTTTCGGATGATTTTCAAACGTGAAAAGGGTGGGCGTCTGAATTGTCGGCGTACAAGGTATTTGTGTTTTAGGAATCTACTCAATGAGCCATTTTCAATGCCAAATAGCACAAAGATGACAGGTGATAATGTGCTTTTCAATTTACTTGATATTCATTATTTATTCATAAAAGTATCAGTGCGTTGATTTGTGGATTTGTGAATTGCGCGTTAATTAGCAGGCTTTCAAAGCATTTAGAGTTTAAGATTGATACCTATTGAGGTTACATATGAAAGGTATACGGTTTTGGATCGCCGGCCTCCAGGGTATTTAGGGTTTAGAAATTCGCTCTACGGCGACCTCGACAATCAGGATAACGCACGGACCCATAGTCACCTTTTCCAAGAGAAAATTCTAGGAGCGCACCCTTGAAACACTATTATTGGCAACCTTGACCACCTGTACATACAGCGTCCAGGTTGAGGATTATCTCTTCCAACACAATGTTGTATAGTAAATACAAATAATAAGTTCAATTTCATGAACGAATATACAATTTTTTTATTTTCAATAGAAGATGAATGAATATTATAAATTCAATATATTAATAAATCAATAATACGTCTAAAATAAAATAGTATAGAAGATATGCAGATCTATAATATATATTGAGTTATTGATTCATTGCTTCTTAGATTTCATTATTTTCATTACTACGATTTGTCAATTCACTCAGCAATCTGAAAATATGATTATAATTATACATTCTGTATAATGGAATTATGAAATATAATAATACATAATAAGTTAATGTTTATGGAATTTAAATATTGTGTAAATGAAAGGTTGCATCAATTAAATATCTGGTAAATTTGGTGATTTTTCCTTTTTCACTTCACTCTGAATTGGCCCTCAGAGATCGACCATTTACACAATATTTGAATTATGGAGGGTGCACATTATAATATTAATGAAATTTACTTTATTTTTTCTTCTCCCTCAAAATTTGATACAACTGTCGTAGTCTTTGTGAATTTTAATGATGTAGTTCCATTGTAAGAATGAATTTTTACATTTTTCATCGTAAGTATTTCATTTTCATTTTTATCAAAATTTTCAGCGTCTGTTCCCCAAAGATTTAAGGTAATCTATATATAATATGAATAGATTAAGATATTAGTTTATTTAATTGAGTAAATGTTCATGTTATTGTTGAATAATTGTTTAGTTTGCCATATTTTTTGTTGTATCTATTAAAACAATATCTTTTCGTTTGTACTGATTCTCGTTTCCACATTCTATGACATCCGAAACTTCTTGTATTAATCCAATAAAATCTATAAAAATATTATTTATTATTTCGATACATTCATTTTTCAATTTTTATTTAATTTAAAAAAAAATCGTCCTTACCAATGACAGTGTCAATTTCCATTTTTAAGATTGATGTTATGTTTATAAAATCACAAGAATATTTTGCTCTTTTCATTTCTTGATTTCGTTCTAATTCTATTTCCATATTCTTAGTAGACTTCAATTCGTATTCATTTTTCAAATCATTAAATTTTTTATTAGCCTTTGATACTGTACATTTGGAAATTTTGTATATTTTTCCTTCCTGAATTGATATTTATTACAGACATTCATATTGATTATGATGATCTACATTAATTATTCTCTCATTGATAGAATATTTTACCTCTAAAATGTCATAAAATTTGTCAACTTGATCATCAAAAATTGTCAAACGAATTTCATTATTATTATCAGTCAAATAACATGAAAAACATTTCCCTGTTTTGTTTTTATGAAATTCAATGATTGAAGTTTTTTTATCAATTCTCGCCAAAATTTTCCAACTAAAATTTTTCATAATAGAGAAAAAGAAATTTTTATGAATTTTAATTTAATTCGTGAATTTTATTTTTAAATTTATTTAAAAAAATGTTTACTTCGACAAATATGGTGTCAAGCTTGAAATTGAAACAATTGATTCCGAAATATGTCGTTTATTCTGAAAATAAATGGTAAAAAGTTGAAAATTTGAAATTTCCCCTTCTATCTTTGATATTTTTGTTTACCTGACTTTGAGATTTTTTTGATGTACTTGCTGCAGCCATTTTACAAGTTTGAGTAATACTTCTGTAAAAATTATTTCATAAAATAATACGATTTTATGAAACGTAAGATATAAACATAGGATAATTGGAAAACTGAGAAAGCTTTTTCTGTATAATACCTAGATTTTTCCTTTAGATTCAATCAATTACATTTTTGTAGGAGCTGAGGGAAATTTTGCCTGAGTGTGACCTACTGAAGTTAATAAAAGCTGCTAGAGATGTGAACAACGAATGTTAGACAATTAAATAAATTCTGTGTCCAATTCCGGCGAAAGTTTCGAAATGAACCATGCATGAACTTTTTTTAACTTTAGCAATGATAATTAGGAATTTGGAGCACAAAAATAAACCTCAAATTGATCTTTTCCTCACCGCATACGAAATATCCCTCATCGCATACGATTTATACGAAACTTCTTCAGGACACTTATGACAACGGTTACTTCAGAAGAATAAACAACAATTCCTGACGAAAATGGAACCGTTTCCATAAATTGGCATTACTGTCTTTTGTGCAAAATTTCCGAAAGATCGAAACTATTCTTTTGCTTTTTCAAAGAGCGTCCCATTTTTATTTTTCGTAGATTAACAAAACACATCCAGAAGTCCGATTCGAACATTCGATTTTTCCCAAAGCTGTGTCCTTTTACACAAGCATAAACAAAATCGCCTTAGACACATTGGCAAGCGTTGTTGGCTGGTATAGGCTCGTCACCGAAGAATGTCACTAGCAAGAAGAGCACAAAAACAACACCGGATTACTGACAGACTTACCCCGCGACACATGATCCACAAGCTTGCGAATGTGATTCCGGTGATCCGGTTATATTGCCAATAGTGCTCGGATCAAGTTTCAGAATTACCGAAAGAAGCCTATTTATTTATCAAAACTCAATTTTGTATCGTATCAGAGTTTTTTTTCTCATGTTATTCAATATTAATATATTCAATATTAACATATAATTTATTCAATATGAATATATTCAATATTAACATATAATTTATTCAATATTAATATCTCTCTATATTAAAAGCCATACCGCCGCCGCCGCCGTCAAATTTCTCCACCCCTTTTTTGCACCCCTTTCTTACACCCCTTTCTTGCACCCCTTTCTTGCACCCCTTTTTTCCACCCCCTTTTGCCACCCCCAACTCTCGAATGATTGGTCCGATTTTCTTGAAATTTTGCACATAGGCTAGTCGCGGCAAAATCTAGGCCGAGTTCAATTTTTAGCGAAATTTCTTGGTTATTTCCCTAGCAACCGTTACTAACGTGTTTTCTTACGAATCCTCATTTAAGTGCTCATTGGGACCATTATAGTCAATGAGAATCGATAAGACATTTCCCATAGCAACCACTGTTGATCACGTTGGCAACCGTTTGTCTACATCCCTAGCAACCGTTGCTTCGGAAGCCGGAATATCAATTTTAAGTCATACTCGATGGCCAAGGACACTGAATTGTTGTGTTTGCTCCATGGCAACCGTTGTTTACCTCCTCAGCAACCGTTACGAAGTTTGGAAATGATCAATTTATGACCCGTTTCCATCATTTTTGATGGGAAAGGTAGCTCCTCAGCAACCTTTTTTTACCGCCCTAGCAACCGTTGCTAAGGGGAAGATAAATTCACGTAGTTTCGTTTCCAGTATTTTCAACTGCACAAGATAGAAAATCTCCGTTTCACTCATAGCAACCATTGTTCACGTGTCTAGCAACCATTGCTGAAGAAGAAGAAAAGGGCTAAATATCACTTTGCATGAGTCTTGTTAATCTACTTATTCATCGAAACAACCGTTTGTTTACATCCCTGGCAATCGTTGCTTTGGAAGCCGGAAAATCAATTTTAAGTCACATTTGATGGCCAAGGACACTGAATTGTTGTATTTGCTCCATGGCAACCGTTGTTTACCTCCTTAGCAACCGTTACGAAGTTTGGAAATAATCAATTTATGACCGGTTTCCATCATTTTCGATGGGAAAGGTAGCTCCTCAGCAACCTTTTTTTACCGCCCTAGCAACCGTTGCTAAGGGGAAGATAAATTCACGTAGTTTCGTTTCCAGTATTTTCAACTGCACAAGATAGAAAATCTCCGTTTCACTCATAGCAACCATTGTTCACGTGCCTAGCAACCGTTGCTGCAGAAGAAGAAAAGGGCTAAATATTATTTTTCGTCCCAGCGGCAGTAAAGTTCCTACTTTGCGTCCTGGCGTTTGCAAAGAATGGCACTTTTCTGCCGCGGGGTACGAAAAATAGTATATGCACCTCGCTCATCTAGGCTATTTCGGCACGCGCAAACTTGCAATCCTCGCTGCGCTCGGATCGCAAACGTTTTTCGTGCCGAAATCGCCTAACCTCGCTCGGGTGCATAATATACTATTGCATAAGTCTTTTTAATCCACTTATTCATCGAAACAACCGTTTGTTTACATCCCTAGCAACCGTTGCTTCGGAAGCTGGAAAATCTGTTTTAAGTCACACTCGATGGCCAAGGACACTGAATTGTTATATTTGCTCCATAACAACCGTTACGAAGGTTGGAAATGATCCATTTATGACCCGTTTCCATCATTTTTGATGGCAAGGGACACAAAATACAAATCCTCCCTATTAGCTCCTCAGCAACCGTTGTTTAACACCCTAGCAACCGTTGCTAAGGGCAAAAATAATTCACGTGAGTTTCGTTTCCAGTATTTTTAACTGCACAGGATACAAAATCTCCATTTCACACATAGAAACCATTGTTTACGTGTTTGGCAACCGTCGCGATATTTCTCGAAATCTTACCAAAAATCTAAAATGAAACACGAGAAAAACCTAAACCGAAAAAATATGATGACACATGACACTTTTAACCTGAAACTGAATAAACAAACGTTTAACATGAACATAGATGAAGTTAAGCTTTTATTTTGATTCGAATCGTTCGTTTAGTATTCTTTTCAATTGATCAAAATCGAAGTTTCAAGTTTCAAGTTTTATTGATTTCAATGTAATTTTTATTTAATTATCACTACACTTATCATTGGAATTATTGACTTTTAAAGAACACATGGGGGGGGGGGTTAGCGAGCGAAGCGAGCAGGGGGGTACCCCCCCCCTAGTATTTCATAAAAAAGCTTTCTTTATGAAAAGGGGAAATGTTTTATATCAATATATAATTTCCTTTCTTTTTTGAATTGTTTTAAGAGGTCTTTGGTTTACGTAAATTATAAATTTTCTTCTTCAAATTTTTATCATCATTTCTGTTTATCTTGCGTAAATTGTAATCACTTTTAATTTCATGTTGTTTTTCATTTTTTTTCTTTTTTGGTAATCTAAATTCTTTTTCTTCGCTTTCAATTTGTATTTTTTCATGTACATGTGTATAATAATAGTTTTCATAATAATTCATCATATCATCCAAATAATTAAAATAATCTGAAAATTATTATACATTGTGAATTATAAATAAAGAAAAATATCAATAAAAAAAATTCTAGTATATAATCGAAAACTTCATATCTCACCAATAATTTGTTCATTATTCATTGTTTATATTCTACGATATGCAAGTACTTGTCCTTCACTGTAAAATTAAGTTCCTATTTAATATTTTAAAGTAGTTTTCTTTCGACGCATGAATTTGACTTATGATTTATTACGGATATTTGGAATAGAAAAAGTAATTTCTGTTATCAAATTCATGGAATACATAGATGATTAAAAAGAAAACTAAAGAATCTAGCGAAATATCCACACATGAATTAGATTTTGAGCTGATCGTTGACGAGTTTAATCGCGCGGCCGAATAGCTCTCGGTTGATGAATAAATGAAGAGGAGAAGTTGCTTTTTATCCGCCTCTGCCCGGACGCGCATCAAGTCACTCATTCAAAATTCCCCAACCCGGCGAGACGATAATCTCGAGATTATTTGCAATGGTTCTACGAGAGACTGTCAATGAGCCGAGTAATGTGTGGTAATGTGTGGTCCATATATCTGTAACTGCACTCGCGCGACCGCTCATTCTCAGCTCTGATTACAAAATGTTTGCTCTCAAAAATCCAGGACCTGGAGCCGCCTTGGGTAACAAACTACCCGCAACTCATGGATTTTAGCCAATTTCGAGTTGTTCTCCGACGAGATAAAGTCGTGCAATTCGATATTTTCTTGCGAGGTTGGGAAAATTTATCATGACGCGAGAACGATTATAGATGAAACAGATTGAAATCAGATAATACCGATAAACACGTCCTACAAGTTAATCCCGAGCGAATTGTATTATCAATTTTCTTATTGCTCCGCATAATAGTTTCATTCAACGCGATTTGAAAAATCCCGCCAACCTCCGGGTCTGCGGTACGACGCCTCGTTATTTCGTCATTCGACAATTAATATATTTTCCCAGGATCATCGTGACGGTTTTGAAATTAATGCTAATCGAGCTCGTCTAAATAATATACATCTGAATAAAATGATTATTAAAGAATCGTTGATCCTTTTTCTCGAATAAGATCATCGACTGCGAGATATCTCGCATCGACTCGCTATAAACGTATATATATATACAAATATATGTACATATATAATACAAGATTGCACGTCTGCTGTAGTTTGCTACGGCTATCGGCTATATTCACATATATACCTATATATATGTTGTCGAAAACGAAATCGGGACGCCAGTGTACAGTGAAACGAACGTGGTGGACGTCGCCTGAGCAATTGTGATTTTGAAAAGCTGATTGAAATAGACCCAAAAATGGCAGGAGTAAAAATTGTAAAAATTGACTATTTTTCATGAAGAAATAATGACTATTTCATGAGTGAAAATGCAGCCCAACCCAGTTGATAAAATTATAAAAAAAGTTAAAATTATCAAAATTGAGTGCTCAGCAAATTTTACTATTGATGGGCATAAAAAATCTGAAAAAAAAATCAAGCGTCAAGTAACCATTTACGATAAATTTGCCGCACAAAAATTGAAAAACAATTTTAACTGGCTGAGTTGGTGTAGAATTCTCTTGGACATCGAACATTGAAAAAATCGATGTGGCTAATTTTTTGATCACTCAAATCCTACTATATAGAGAGCCAAAGTAGCTGGTTTTACTGTTTTTGCAATAGAAAGACCTAACCTAGATGTAGCACATAAGCCTCTTGTACAGGAAAATTCGAGAGTAGAAACGTTTGCGTTTTTTACCTGTAATCGTTACGAGTCTGAGAGTATCGTTATGGACTGATTTTTTTATCTCACAACTTAATAATAAATTAAATGGCAAGGAAAAAACGAGCAATAAATAAACCGAAGATGAAAAGACTTTTGAACAACTTATTTTTAGAAACAATATTCTTTATCAGGTCTCATTTTTTATCGAAAATGAGAAAAATGTGGCAGTATTTTTGGGTCTAGCATTTCTAGAAGATTTTTGTTCAACTATTTGATGAAATAGTAATAACTGTAAATAAGATGCGAACGTTAGTTGCAAAAGCTTAAGCGAAAGTATTTTCACGCAAAACATCCCTTATGCGACTCATTCATATTTGGAATCAACCAAAAGTTTATTTTATGAATGTTAGTATTGATCAACAGAAATTACGCACTGTGTACAAGCTTTTTGATGCTAAATTTTAATAATTTATTTGTCATTTAAACTCATTAAATTTTCAGTATTTGAACTAAAATGTGTTTTAATTTCGGATAAAATAGGTCAGATTGAAAGTGTTTGAGTGAGCTATTTTTGGAAGCCAAACGAGGTTGACTCTTTCAGTAAAAGAAGGTAAATCTACGTTCAGATCATTGATATTAGAATGATGAACAGTTAGGAGGTCAGGCATTTTTTTAACTTTGATGACATTCTATGAAACTGTATTCACCACTCAGCTAATGCATATTTAATTCTTCAAAATGAATCAGTCGACCTGCAGTGTAAAAAGTCTATGAAAAATTAAAAGATCACGTTGCGACAAGGATTTGAATCGAATTTGATCGAATTTGATTTGCAACTCTTTCAATAAGCGTATGTGCAAAGTAATAAAATGGCCATTCAACGAAGTAATGATATTTTCATGAGAACTAACGAACGCACAGTTAGCAATCAAATAATTCCCGAAAAAAAATTTTGTATTCGAAGAAAAGTTATTCATAAAGAAAATTTGAAAGAGTATAAAATTATGCTCAGTAAAAATGTAAGTTCAAGGGAGAGTCATAACTCTTAGCAAAAGAAAACTGGATTGATTTTTCATCCTCTGATTCTCTCCTTATTGCCATCTCAGTAAATAACAGGTGCTAAAGAACGCGTTTCGCTCCTTTCAATTTCCAGCGAGCAAGACAGCCCGGAAAATGGAACATCGAAAAGGAGAGTCAATCTTTTATATTCGTGAAAAATCCACGTGACGTTAGCGACACCTGCGAAATGAATTCAAGCGCACAGCGAGCAACAGTCGGCCGGACGACAGAGGCAGCGAGGGAAAAAAATTGGGTTGCGATTAGCGAGCGACACGCTCGCTCTCTCTCTTTCCCCGGGCGCCTCGACCGTCGAAATTGCCGTTCTTGTTTCTGGGGGCGGCGCGCCGGCAAACGAAGCAGGCCAGACGCGAGGCCGAATAGCTCCGAGGCGCATCCGAGCGTGTTTTTCGCGAATTCACGGGGGCCTGTCGTTGCAGCGATACAATGCCGAAAGAAGCGAACAACTCGGAACGCCGCGACGCTGACGCGCTCAAACGAAGCTTGCCATCGGCATCGATTTTTATTTTCATCCTTTTCCTATATTTGCTCGTCACTCGATTTTCCTGCGATTCGACTGCATGGAAATTTGTTTCTGCGGTCAGAGAAACATTTGAGCAGGAAATTCCATCTCTATACGAATGCCGGATTTCCTTATCAGCGTTTACAGAATTTGCTATTCTTATGATTTTTTTATAAAATATTGGCCTTGGATAACATGTACAATGATGTCCTGAGATATATAATGATGAACACATTCATACTATACTATTACATTACTATCTAATAAAATTCCAAATACTACAAAAAAATTAAACAGAAAAATTACAAAGTTCTAAGTTTGAGTACATTATTAAGAACATGAATCAAGGAGACATTCAAAGAAAAATAAAATGGATAGAAGATCAGATTGTTAATGGAAGGGCGCTGGGGTGCGGGATTTCACTATAGTACAGTGAAATCCCGCACTCATTTCAAATGAATTCTTTGATTGAATATATTGTTTGATAAACTGTCGAGTAAAATACAAGTATTCAACCGTAAACTCCATGACAGTTAATGACTTTTGTGAAACCAGAGTCGCTCCGTATTCATGCAGTCAAGATCAATCTAACCAAGACCAGTCAACACCAATTTGCAATCGTCCTACGGAAGTTTCGAATTCTGAAAACCTCTATGACCTGTTAAAGATTATTGATTTGTAGGTTAAATTCAGAAAATATTTTTCTTCCAATTCTTCTCCAGTACTATCGAATATGACCATATCGAATATGACACCCGCGAAATTAAGCCCATTACGGACCCCCGATGGCTTATATACGCGCGGCGGGCTGTAAGAAACGCGCGCGCGCGAGCGCGATTAAGAGCACACAAAAATCGTGGCGCCGCGCCGCGCGCGCACTCACGAGAATTACGAAAAAGCCGTTGAACGGGTATACGGGTCGAGCGCGCTTAACTGGGCGATTTTTTCCCCTGCTCGAGGAGAAAAGTGTCTCGAAATTTCCCATGCCTCGTGGGTGTACGTATCGAGTATCCGAGCCGTTTCACCGGCTCTGGAGGACTGAGATTTGAGTGACAGGTATGGGTTATTTCATATATTATATATGTAGCTCGAGCAAGGGAACTATCTGCGAGTCAAATAAAGCGTAATTCAATTTGGACCGAGTGAAAGTTGCTCTACGAGGAAATTGTCCCGTCAAACAAACGCTGGCGTGGAATATTGAACTTTCTCAGGTACCCAATTACATTGGTCGGCGGCATTTCAGCGGGCTCGTCCACAGCGCTCGAATTGTATTAATATTATTATGAACCAACATACTCCCCCGGCATATACGAGTACATGCCGCAAATTCTCAAAGGCGCAACGGTGAGAACGAGGATCGTTCGTATACATCGTACCCGACTGCTAGCCTCAAGAGTGAAACTGTCCAGGAAGCGGGGCGCAAACACACTTTTTGCGTGTGTGCATTGAGATCCCAATCAAATCCGATAATCGCTTTGCTGAAATCTCGATCGACAGGCCGCCCGGCCGTTACTCTATGTATATGGGTCATTCTCATGAAAACGGTATTTTTTGATGGCGAAAATGGAGAAGTCGAATTCATCAACTTTGAATTTTTTTTCTCCATTATTTGTGTTCTATGATACCAAAAAAAGCTAAAACCACTTATGGCCCTTCGAAATCGTCATCATTCATTTTTTTTCAACCATTTTCTGTTTTTATGATTTTTTAGCTATTGCGGTAATGGCGCGTTTCATCGATATAATATGAAAAATACATTTTTTTCTCAATCTGACGAATTAATCAGATAATGCGGAAAAAAGTGCGTAAGTTTGATCCATATACTTTTTTTGTCAGATGCCGTTTCAGTGGAGGTATTTACATTTGAAAGTAAGAAAAACGTGGTTACTGTACGTGTATACTGTAAATTGACTATAGTAAATAATACTGTCGATAATACATACTATTGTTCAACAGTAAAGGGACTAGAGTAAACTGTGAAGTATATTGGTAAAGGTAGGAAGGCTCAGAGCTGCAAGAGAGCCACTCACAATTCCGAGAAATTCGAGCGCGGGCCGGAGTTGTATGTTTGTAATCAGTTTTAAGCAAACTTCAAGAGCTGTGGATTCGATGGCAAGGTGCAAAGTGCCAAACTTATCATTACTATTCGATTGCTGGGATCATTGGTAAGAGAACTGATAGATTAACGCGATCTAAACAGTGCTTTAAACTTATTTTTCGAACGGTTTAAAAAAAATCCTAAAGATAGGCAAATTTCGTTGACACAATATAAGTGGCTCAAATTCGCAAAAAAATGCAAAAAATATAGATTTCAATAGGAAAACTTGAAAATGCACATCTAAATTGTGGGAAAATAATTTTTTTGTAATTTTTGAAGAGAGAATGATAGCCTCCACGTTAGTGGGAAGGTGAAAATTCGGGTATGCGACACGTTAGGCAATGACGATTTTGGCATGTTTTGGTCATCTTTAACACCCTAAATAACAACTTTTGTAACTTTTTATTGTTTAACCTTCAAGGCCGTGGCTAATTCGAACTATCTGTAGCCGTTCGGGATGTCTAACAGTTCTTTTTCATGCTCAAAATGTCGAGGACATGGAAAATACCGTTTTCATGAGAATGACCCATATACGCGCGCGCGCGCGCAGCACCGTTGGCCGAGTGTCCCACCGGCTCGAGGCCCTCTAGGACCCAAAACAAACAAGCAAACACAATTACGCGTCTCGACGTGAAAGCGGCCGATCGCCAGTTGCATTATATGCATGCACACCCGCGCGCGTACCTGCGGGCGAAATTGGGTCCGCCGGGGGGAGCCCGGCGGCGCGTGCCGCACGCGCTTGATTTACGGCCTTTTATCGCTCATGTACACGCGTGCGTGTATACTCGGATTCACCCAGCCCCGAGCGGACGAGACTCCGGTTCCGCGCGTCAACGCGCACCTTTGATTTCACCTCGAAAGATCGACCCCTAATTATCGAATATTGTTTCCGTCGAATCGCCGAGAAGAGAATGGCCGCGCGCGCACGTGCTCGCGTACCCGCGTAAAGAGTTGGTGCGTTGGCTGGCTGTATAGCGCGCCGGGACGGATCGAATCGACGGCAATATATTGTTGCCAAATACTCGCTAGCGGGCGCATACAATATCGCGTTCTGGTTTAAATATTTGAACAAACTTGACCTTGCTCGCGAAAACCGATGATCTCGCAATTAATCGCGGCGCTCTCGATAACGCGTGTTATACCATTGGAACGTCGAGAGCTAATCGTCACTTGGGGCACAGGTGGAAATTTTAACGAGCCTCGAAATAGTTCGAGCCGAACGAGACTCGCGCGCGCGCTTTCGTCCAAGCTCTCTCGCTCTCTTCGAGCTCACACGTTGATATGCACCGACACAGTGTGTGTACACGTATACGTGCGCATGTATATACACGCGGTCACGCAGCTTGACTTTCGATTTCGTTTGTTCGGTTGCGCGCGGCGTTACTTAACCCCACTCTCCATCAGCCGCTTGCTTGCTCGCTTGCGCGCGCGCGCGCGCACACGTGTCGAAATAATAGTGCGGCGGTGGCGGCCGCTTATTATGTTATACACCGCGAGCGAGCGTTTCTCTCTTTCCCCAAGCCCCCTTCGCCCGCCGCCGGTGGGAGGCGGGCAATTATCAAGTATCGCGCTCGCCTTTTCGCCCTGTTAATGAACGAGGCCCATTGTTCGCAGTCAAATCGTCGCGATTACCTCCCCCAATTCCGGCTGCGTATAGCCCCGTCGCGGCGATCCGAATCTCGCCCGCTGCAGCCGGTGGCTTTTCTTCTTTTTCCCTCGCACATGTATATTTGCCGAATGTTTTCTTTCCCCGGTGAGGAAGATATTTACACACGTATGTATGCCGCGATATTGGTTCGCCAGTGCGCAAAGTCAGCGGCATTCGGTCGTGCGCCTGCACGGAAGGAGCGTTTACAAATCAGTCGCGCGCGCCGGGAGTCTGGAGTGAAATTCGCGGGGAGAGAGAGATTTTACGTGATAATCACACTAATTATAGAGAGCTCGTTTATATGAAAATCTTAAATGACGGCCTTTCGCGGCAATTTGAAATTGAGTTTATCTCCGTTTCGTATAGTTTACATAACGATTACATTAATTACAAGCCCTCCCCGCGCGCTCGCTCGCGTATTAATTCACCCGAGCGCACTTGATTATTTATCGAGACAAATCTCCGCGGATTTCTCACTGCGCGTCTCGCGCGCCTAATTATTTATTGGAAAATCGACGCGGGCGCACGCGGCGAGAATCGTAACGCGTTTTTCCTTATCCGAATCTCAAATGAGCCGAGAGCTCGAAGTCGCGCGCGCGAATTCGCAAGCTCGTCAACGTGTGTCAATGTTACGGGCGGACTTTTTCCCTCTCTCGCTTTCTTATGCGCCGCGGGGAGGGCATGGGAACCGGGCGTTTCCACAAAATCCCGGGCGTAAGAATAGCTGCTCTCTTACATGCGAAACGCGCGCATACGGCCCGGCTGGCCTATTTTGCAATCACAGGACCCCAATTGTCCTCGAAACAGCAGCGGCTCGGTGCGTAACACGCAATGCTCATACGCTTGAAGCAAACCATATGCTCGTTGCGCCTTACAAAGTACGTGAACACTCGAAATAACGATTTCGAAATGTTTACCGTGAAACATCGGCGGCCAGGAGGGGGGGGGTGGAGCGGAAAAGCGGAGCATCGAAAGCATTTCTCATATGGGCGCACCTGCTGATAATGGGTAAAATGTTTGCCCTTTGTCAATGTTTAACAGAATAACATCGCCGACTTGAATTCCAAATTATTTGCATAGGAATTTGGAGCGGGGAAGGGAGACACATTTTCCCCGATTATCGCACCGTTATTATGATTTTTGTTTCCACGCAATGAAGGTATTTTGCCGAGTCCAACGATAACAACTGTTCGAACGACCGAGCATCATTCGCTTTGAAAAAGATCAAGCGTGGAACCTCTCCCTCTTCGATGATATTATTATACAGAAGAAATCGTTTAAAAAAAGTCTAATAATCACAAACTATTTCACTGCTCCATTGACATAACCTTAAACAGGAAGTTTCACCTCGAGTAAATTGCGGTGGAAAAGTCAAAAAAACAAAAAATATCGTCTCGATCCATTGTCTAATCTCCCGCTAATCGATTCGTTGTAAAAGCGGAGAGACGTACGTGTCGAGCAGTCGCAAGCGATAATCTCCGATCGAGTGGCGTTGGCGAAAAATAATAGCGCGAGTGAGAGCGCATCTCTCGCAACGAAGATCGGGCATCGCGCACAAGAGCCGACCAAGCTCGTCGCGCGGCTCTAGATTATAAATAAAGCCAAGAGCGCGGTCTGGTGGAAAGGCGAGGCGCGCCGCGCTCTCTAGCCGACTCCCTCCCCGACCTCCGCGGATCGGCACTCGAGAGAGAGAGAAAAAAAAGGACCAGCCGCGCGCGGCCAAACGCCGGTTTTTCTCGGCTTTGTCGAGCCGGAGGAATATACACTATGTAACGGATAGTGCACAAAAGCCAGACAGTTAGCGGTCTTAAAAAAGCAAAAAGGAATAATCAAGCATTTTTACATAATAAAATAATACATACCTCTACTATTTGTTTAATGTATTTTATGAACAATACTATCAGCTTCTCGTGCCAGATTTTTTAGAACAACTTACAAATTCAAATATTTGGAAGTAGTAATGTATGTGCCAGTGTCTTCGCAATGTTGTCAAATGGCCATCTAAATCATGTTCATGTATTGAATAAAAATAATAGAAACATTTTATTTATTATTTTATTTATAACAAATTTTATTAACGCATGATATATACAATACATACCTCTATTATTTATTTCATGTATTTCATGAACAATGCTACCAACTTTTCTTGACAGAATTTTTAGAACAGCTTACAAACTCAAACGTTCGAAGGTAGCAATATCCACTGAAGAAATCAATAGGGTTATCAATTGACAGCTACAAACAAAAAACATACAGAATGATAATTATAACTAATATCAGTTAGCTAACTCAATTATTTACCAATTTTCAAAATATTCTATCATTTTTAATTTTGTGTTTTTTAAATATGTATAAAGCCCTTCATCATCTTAACAAAGAATATGATTATGGTACCTTTCCTACAGCTGCATAACTTTGTCCCCTGAATATAATTTTTCAAGCCAATGAAATGCCAAGAATCTGAAATTTAACATTACACGGTGAGAATTTATTCATCAATTTATTAATGCAGCGGACCTGAGAGTTCTTTGAAGTCTATATCCATTGTGAGTCTAGAAATATTCAAATAATTTAATAAAAATCTCAATACAATATTAAAATAAAATTAAAACTATTAAAATCAAAGGAAATCACCAGTGATTCTAAAATGAATAGTTTCAATTTTGAACAATGTTGATTAATATAGTCAACTAGAAGAAAAAAATTAGTGAGCAGAGTATTGTTTGTCTCTACTATTGCGGGTTTACTGAAAAATTGTTATTGATCGCTCTTATCGAGTGAAATATCATATCATTCAAATTTACCCACCGAATTGAGGCTCCAAGTTAATCTACAGTGTTAAATTCAAATAAGTATGCATGTATTGACTAATGGTTTTAGCAGATGTAGAAAAGTGGTTGTAACTTATTCTTGTGGTTTATGTGATTTACGCGATTTGAAAATTATAAAAAGTTTCTGGAGGTTACTAACGTAAATCGTTACAAATCATAAAACTGTGCATCAGTTTCGAGATGGACTCCTCAGTTATGTTATGTTTTGTTAATGGTTTTGGTTTTTGATACTGTAATCATTTTTTGTTAGAAACACTAACAATGTGAAAAGGTTTTATTAGAAACAATGAATATTAGAAGGAAATTTGAGTGATAATGGATGAATTAAATTACAGCAATAGACCTGACCAGTACAATCTCATTAAGAATATTTCAAATTGATTCTCAATGTGATTGGTTTTTTGTTTAACATTGAGGCGTTGAGAGTTGTTACTATAACGGTATTATGGATTACCCATGGTTTGAAACATCCATCATTTTTCGAATATGTGGGATAAACGATTTTAGAGTGCCAGAATACTTGTGGTGCACAAAACTTAAACGGATTACAGCTCCGTATTCCAAAGTTGCATATTCCAACGTTTACACTAGGGATTACGTATCCAAGAAAATAAAAATTTCAGTACAAAGCATTACGATATTATCTTCAATGAGAAGTAATGAGCCGTTAAAAAGTGTTATACAATATGCGATCTCCCAGAGTTAAATCATACACTGATAGAAAGGAATACTTGGATCAAGTACACAATGTACTCGAAACATCAATTGTGTGATGTAATTGCGTGAAACACGTACGGACTTACCACAAGATCTTCGTGTATTATGAATAAGTCCCTCTGCGGACTTGATTCAAGTACGCTGAAGTACTAATTATTAGTACGTAGGGACTTGTAAAACTGCCCATATATATGTATATATATACCCGGTCCGCAGTCCGCTTCTCTCTCTCTTCCCGCGCTGCGCGCCAGCAGGCCTAACTGACGATTGCGCGCGGGACAACGGTTGCATCAACGTTTTCAAACGGCATCACCATTCACCGGTTGATATTTGTAATTGATATTGTTCAAGTGTGTATTACACTGGATGGAGCCAATTTTGAAGGTCTGGGGTTATCCTCAGATAACAAGTGTATTGACAGGGGAGTGCAAAAATATTTTTCACATTTGCCTCATCTTCGAGGTTATGTTAGGTTCAAGAAATTGACTATTTTCTCTGGTAAGCTCATTCTTTCAATGACATGACTTATGTTATTAGAACATTTAAAAATGAAGTGTATTTACTTTATCAAACATGTCACACTATTGGATTCATTGATCATATTAAAGCATACCAGATATTCATGCCAAAACGAAAGCAAAAGCTAGAATTGTTGAAGATTAGTTTTAAGCAGTATAAACGTCCAATTAAAGTGCATGTAACAGTTGATGGGAAATTTGTAATCTCTCGCCGAGACGTAGAAAGTTAGAATAAATGTAAAAAATGAATCCATACTTTGTTATTTCATTTATCCGTTCGAATCCATACTGTATAATCCAATTTCCGAGGTACTATATAGAAATACACGGTGTACTAACTATTAGTACACTACGCACTTGCTGCAAATCCGATCCTCAAGTGCACAGTGTACTAACTATTAGTCCATATGGATTACCCTATAAAACAAGCACATATGTACTAATAGTTAGTACACGGGACTATAGCCAAGGATTCCTTTCTATCAGTGTACCCAGTAACAAGTGTCTAATAAAAGAGATGAAGCAATCCATTCTAAAAAGTCAAATGATTAATTGATTCATTGATGATAATCGATTACATGACGTTGTGTATTTGGCTATGGTGAAACCGACAAATGAATACAAATACACTCTTCATGTATTTTGATAATTTTAATTATACTCTTACGACTTTCATTATAGGGATATTGCAGTACCTCAATTCCTCTTATATTTTACATTATTACTATGCGTAGCTTTATGAGAAGTCAATTGATTTTGACTGGACATATTAATTAATAATGACTGGATAAATGTAATTGGAAATAATCATGAAATACTAACCAATTGATCTCTTCGCAGATTTGTTTTCTTGTTTTGGAAAGTGGAATAATTTGGCTAGAATTAAAATGAATAATTGATACAAGAAATTAAATGACTTGTTTTCAAGTCGAAGCTGCCAATACTTTCTTCTTCTTGACCCACATTTACTTATTACTCACGTGATTAAATTAATCTCTGAAAAAATGTGCACGTCTCATGTTAGTACGAGCATCAGTAAATTCATTTTTCAGAAAAAAATTCAATTTCACCCAGCAATAATTGGACAGCCATCCTGTGAGATGATTCCAGTAATTCGACACGTTCTGAGTGAATCGTGATCTCTTTTCTTCTGCTCCGTCATCTTAATTTCCCAGCATTTTGGCACCTTTTTTGAGTTGATTCATATACTGAACATTAATTTCAGTAAAATTTAATTTAATATTCTATTTAGCGAATCCGGAATCAATGCAACATTTTATTTTGAGATTATTTCTTGAGAATTGAGATGTGTATTCAATCTGTATGTATAAAATTGCATTTAGCTTTCATTGATAAATACGATTGTCTTCATGGAACCATACTTAATATCAAAACTAGATCTATGATTCTAAACTTACCGTCTTTTTGGCATACCATATTTTCACTGGGGGACTTTGTAATCGCGATCACTCAATATAGTTATTGAAAAGTGGAGGATAAGTGCCAGTGAACTATTACAATTTTATCCGATGATACGGAAAGAATCGGTGAAATAAAGCCAAAGAGAAAATAATATCTATTTCTTCAGATAGGACACAAAACCGAATAGCTTCAAATGTATTTCACGGTGTCCGGAACACATGTCGTGTCCGTTTTCGCGGGAATATGCCGATCGATCGTATTCCAGTGAGATATCGACAGTGCGAATTCAGATTGGTGCGCGCAGTAAGGTCAATGAGCGAAGAAAGTACGTTATTAACCGCTTCATTTGGATCAGCGCGAGAAGCAATACGTTAAATTTTCCAGGCCACGCTCGAACCACCAAGTGATCGACGGGACGTGCGGGCTCGCGCGGGCGAAAAGTGCCGAATAATTCAAGTGGCGCCTCCCGTGAAATTAATTCGTACGTCGCGCATTCATCTTGTGTGCGGCTATTGAACGCCGGAGCGGATGACTTATGCAAGTGCGCTTTCCTTCTTTTGTCGCATTTATTTCAATGTAAGCGTCTTCATCAATGGAATTTGCCGACGAGGAGAGAGTAAAACGAGAGCGCGCGCGGCTCGCTGAATTATTGTGCGCAGACGTTCACTCATTTGCATATACGTCGATCGTACTTCGAGCTTTCTGCAGGTTCCATCACTTTGCAGGGTCTGTTTTCATGCTTTGGTGTATAATAAATAATAAGAGCGAAGATATCAAATCAAAAAGTTGAGTAGCGCTAGTCCTCGTGAGGACGGAGCACGAGAATTTCAATTTCATTGTCTAAATGCTTCAAAAAGAACGTTCACCGGTCTCGAAGTTTGTAAAAGCAGGATCTGGGTGGTTTATCTGAATCAAAAACATTCAAACATGTATTATTAGTTAATGATTTGGTACTATGTACGGCACACTGGCATCACACGGATTCCACACGTTAAACGTTAATTTGAATGACACAAAAAATAACTATACTTCGGTGGTTTAAAGAGAATTATACAAATACAGTTTACACAATGTTATGGAAAAGCTAGATCTTCACTGCGGTAAAACTCAAAGACAGGAGCAGACGTATAGTCGAGCGAGTGCACTCGAATGATTTATAGTTTACGAGTGCGTCCTTTCCAGGCTACGATGATGAATCTCCAGTGTCTTCAAGTGCTGCGGTAAACATTCCAGTCTCTCAGACTCTAGAAATTGACGCAATACGAAAAATACCCAGCAATTATAATCTCGATCGAAGATAAAACGGTAACATTTTTTTATAAAATTTTTCAATATTTTAATTTAAATATTCCGATACACTTAAATATCCTGAGTTTGGTATATCTCCATGTCCCCGGCAAATACTTTCATGTAACAGCCGGGGACATAGAGAACCTGAACCCGTGTATAATTTGTAACACTTTCTACTATTATTGGCGCAGGTTGATCTTCTTTCTGTCTGCAAATGGCGCAAGGTGGTGTGTCTATTTTCTCCCAGTCTTCTGTGTGGCAATCTGCTATGACTATGAAAGAATCCTAATAAGAAAAGAGAAAAGGATGACATTAGTACCTTTAGGTTATATTTGGTAATGCTTTTCTCTAAAATTTCATTCAGTCAAATACGTCGTGCATAACAAGAAAAAACGAGTAAAAGTTTTTTTGGGATCGCACGCACATATTAGAGTAATCTGTTTATGAATTTTTTAACCGTGAAAGCATTTAATCAAACTAACCTTATACGTACCCAAGGTTAATTTTATCGACCCAATGTTTAAGATTTGATGAAAAAAATTTATCTGACGTTATAAAAACTTACCGTCACACTTTTTGACCTGAGGAAACCGAAACGCCCGAGCAGGGCCATCAGTAATTTTCCTAGTGATGATAACATTGCGAACTTGCTACAGAAGCAATTATATGTCACTGTCCACTTGACCTGACTGAACTGCGTTCAGTTCAGCGGCGCTTAGCTACTAATTACCATTTTCGGTCCATTTTCGGAACTGTTGATGACTAAGAAGTAAGAACAAAGCTCGGGTATATTAACCAAAGCAACCGTTACTATGAAGTGAAGGAAATGAGTTAGAAATTCATTTTGCTTCCTCAAAAAATGGTGATTAATGCAAGTTGAGGTTCAATTGCAATACTTTGAGAAAGCATACTGCTAAGGCACTTGGCAGCGGTTTTTATACTTGTCAATCTGAAACGGCACTGTTTATAGAAAGTTTCTGAAATGGAACTTTTTATAGCAAGTGTCTGAAATGGAACGTTTTTCCTCCCAAGCGACGATATGTCATATCCATTCTGTTCCGCGCGAATCACGCTAATTTAAATTCCGGTGCGGTGTTTTTCTCGCAGACCGAAGTTTCGATCAATCTTTTGTCGGTCGCAGTAGATTTAAATGTATATGATAGTGTGCATACTGTTTTGTTTTATTCGATTTACAATGATGAATATATAAATTTAACGGAAAAATATGTGTGTGTGTATATATATATATATATATATATATATATTACTAGCAATAGTCTCTCGCTCGCTATCGCTCGCTCGAGTGTTTCATGGGCATACACAATAATAAGACTTACAATAATGAATTATAAAAATGAATACAAATAATCCTTTTAATTTCAAATATTTTCAACCATTAAAACATAGATACATACGAATCAATCAAGAAATCAATCAATTAAATCAAGAAATTAATAAAAATCTCAAGAGCAATCTAATACAACAATTGGATAATATCATGAGAGCAATAAATCCGTTTGCTCATGCTTATAAAATGATGTACGAAATAGAAATAGATGAAAAGACTCGTGCAAATCAATCTAACACTAACGTTCGTGAAATTAGAATGTACCTTACAAGGGATAATACACAAAACAATAAATCGAACATAGCCGCTTGTAACGAAGTTGCTGTTGTATATGTTGGGAGAACATGGTGAACCTCCAGAAGACAGAAGTATATGTATTTATGAAAAAGATAAAATACCTCGGTTATTAAATCATTTAGATAAAAATATTGATCCGATGGTATATCCATTAATGTTTCCGTATGGTGATCCAGGTTGGGAACCTTATATGAAAAGTTCTTTACATTCAAAAATATACAAAAACATTTCTGCTTTACAATACTATTCTTACCGAATTAGTATACGGGAAGACTTTAATCCATGTTTAAATTTAAAATCTTTATCACAACAATTTATAGTTGATATGTGGTCAAAAATTGAAAGTAATCGTTTGTATTATTTGAGGAAAGAGCAGGCGAAATTAAGAACCGAGAGGTATAGGGGATTGATGGATCAAATCCATAATCGAATTGATAATGTTTCCATTGGAAAAATGATAATCCTTCCTTCAAGTTTCATTGGCAGTCCCCGTGCAATGCAGCAAAATTACTTGGATGCTATGACACTAATGCAAAATTCTGGAAAACCAGATTTATTTTTAATGATGACATGTAATCCAAAATGGAAAGAAATTACTGAGAATTTAAAAAATTATGAGAATACATTAGATAGGCCAGATTTGATATCGCGAGTCTTTAATGAAAAAGTAAAGATCTTAAAAACCGTATTATTAAAAAACGGTTTACTGGGAACAATAAAAGCATATGTATATGTGACTGAATTTCAGAAACGTGGATTACCCCATATTCATATGTTAATCTCTCTATATTAAAAGCTGAACCGCCGCCGCCGTATGTGAAAAAATGCAAAGGCTGAGAAAAATGCCTCAGAAGAAAAATTTTATCACAGAATTTCGGCTTTTTTTTTTAAATTGCTATTCTCATAGGAAAACTCATTTTTGAATTTTCTAACCACTGCTATTCGAAAGAATACCTTTTAAACCATAGGAGACAGTGGTTCCAGATTATATCCGATAAAATACATCGTACAGTGAGTCACTGAACTTTGGCATCGAAAAGTGTCCGTTCAGGCGCTAATGGGTTAAGAAAATATTGCGCATTCAAGCATGTTAATAAAGATTACGCGCTGAATATCGCGGCAGCGCAATGGAAAAAGAAATTTAAGGATTTACTTATTTTCATGAACATTATGCGCTGAATACCACGGCAGCAAAATCATTAAGAAAATATTGCGTATCGAGCATGTTAATGATGATTACGCGCTGAATATCACGGCAGTGCAATGAAAAAAGAAATTCAACAATTTGATTATGTTCTTGAACATTATGCGCTGAATACCACGGCAGCATGATCATCAAGAAATTATTGCGTATTCAAGCATATTAATAATGATTACGCGCTAAATATCACGGCGGCGCAATGAAAAAAGAAACTATTTTGAATAAATATATTCCATATTCATACCACAGTAGCTTATTTATAATAAAAGAACATGAATAATTATATATTTCACAGCAAATAGAATAGATATTATGATATAACGCTTATTACTCTGCATAATACGGCTACATATATGACTCTCTATAAATCCGCTTATGGATATGCGCCTCACCAATACGTCCTCGTCGTGAGAGTCGGGCAACATTCTCATCAAAAGTAGATGGCAAACATTGGGTGGCTTAATTTTATTTTTAAAAATTATAATCATAATGAAATTCGAATAATTCATTGAAAATTACTACTATATCATAATTTCACGTATTTTTACGTATTTTCACGCATTAATATCATAAATTATAACACGAATTCTCAAGAACGAATGTTACGCCAACGCATCGGCATATTTCAATTTTTAACGATGGAAACTTGAAGCGCTCAATGAGCTCTACCGATCTGTCTAATTCGAATTTCCATCGGGACGCCGATTGATCGAGTTTTTCAATGATTTATGAGGTACAACTTACTGAACATTAGTTTTTCCCGCATTCCACGCCCACGCATCAATTTTTTCAAAGTATTGATCATGGATATGAAATCCCATTCGATGTTCTTCTGATCCGACGTACGCGAAATTGCATCATTTCATAATTTCACGTATTTTTCTGAACGCATAAAAATCACGAAGGAAACCCCCAATTTTCAAGAACGGATTTCACGCCCACGCATCGACATATTTCAATTTTACACGACGAAAAATTGAAGCGCTCAATGAGCTCTAACAAACTATCAAATTTGAATTTTCATCGTGACGCAGATTGATCGATTTTTTTATCAATCAATCTTGTACAACTTTCTAAAAATGATTTTTTTCACATTTCACGCCCACGTATCAAATTTTTCAAAGTATCAATCATGGATGCGAATGATTCGATGTTCTTCTGACCGGGCATACTCGGAATCGCACCATATCATAATTTCACGTATTTTTCTGAACGCATAAAAATCACGAAGGGAACCCCCAATTTTCAAGAACGGATTTCACGCCCACGCATCGACATATTTCAATTTTACACGACGAAAAATTGAAGCGCTCAATGAGCTCTAACAAACTATCAAATTTGAATTTTCATCGTGACGCAGATTGATCGATTTTTTTATCAATCAATCTTGTACAACTTTCTAAAAATGATTTTTTTCACATTTCACGCCCACGTATCAAATTTTTCGAAGTATCAATCATGGATGCGAAAGATTCGATGTTCTTCTGACCGGGCATACTCGGAATCGGACCATATCATAATTTCACGTATTTCTCTGAACGCATAAAAATTACAAAGGAAATCCCCAATTTTCAAGTACGTACTTCACGCCTACGCATCGACATATTTCAATTTTTCACGACGAAAAATTGAAGCGCTCAATGAGCTCTAACAAACTGTCAGATTTGAATTTTCATCGTGACGCAGATTGATCGATTTTTTTATCAATCAATCTTGTACAACTTGCTAAACATTAGTTTTTTCCCACATTCCACGCCCACGCATCAATTTTTTCAAAGTATTGATCATGGATATAAAAGCCCATTCGATGTTCTTCTGATCCGACGTGCCTCGAAATTGCATCATTTCATAATTTCACGTATTTATCTGAACGCATAAAAATCACAAAATAAACCATCCATTTTCAACTACATACTTCACGCCCACGCATCAACATATTTTAATTTTTAACGACGAAAAATTGAAGCGCTCAATGAGCTCTACCGATCTGTCTAATTCGAATTTCCATCGGGACGCAGATTGATCGATTTTTTTATCAATCAATCTTGTACAACTTGCTAAACATTAGTTTTTCTCACATTCCACGCCCACGCAACAATTTTTTCAAAGTATTGATCATGGATATGAAAGCCCATTCGATGTTCTTCTGATCCGACGTACTCAAAATTGCACCATTTCATAATTTCACGTATTTTTCTGAACGCATAAAAATCACAAAATAAACCATCCATTTTCAACTACATACTTCACGCCCACGCATCAACATATTTCAATTTTTAACGATGAAAAATTGAAGCGCTCAATGAGCTCTACCGATCTGTCTAATTCGAATTTCCATCGGGACCCAGATTGATTGAGTTTTTCAATGATTTATGAGGTACAACTTGCTAAACATCAGTTTTTCCCGCATTCCACGCCCACGCATCAATTTTTTCAAAGTATTGATCATGGATATGAAAGCCCATTCGATGTTCTTCTGATCCGACGTAAGCAAAATTGCATCATTTCATAGTTTCACGTATTTTTCTGAACGCATAAAAATCACGAAGGAAACCCCCAATTTTCAAGAACGGATTTCACACCCACGCATCGACATATTTCAATTTTACACGACGAAAAATTGAAGCGCTCAATGAGCTCTAACAAACTATCAAATTTGAATTTTCATCGTGACGCAGATTGATCGACTTTTTTATCAATCAATCTTGTACAACTTTCTAAAAATGATTTTTTTCACATTTCACGCCCACGTATCGAATTTTTCAAAGTATCAATCATGGATGCGAAAGATTCGATGTTCTTCTCTGACCGGGCATACTCGGAATCGCACCATATCATAATTTCACGTATTTCTCTGAACGCATAAAAATCACAAAATAAACCATCCATTTTCAACTACATACTTCACACCCACGCATCGACATATATCAATTTTTAACGACGAAAAATTGAAGCGCTCAATGAGCTCTACCGATCTGTCTAATTCGAATTTCCATCGGGACGCAGATTGATCGATTTTTTTAATGATCAATTTGAACACTTGCTAAACATTAGTTTTTCCCGCATTCCACGCCCACGCATCAATTTTTTCGAAGTATTGATCATGGATATGAAAGCCCATTCGATGTTCTTCTGATCCGACATACTCAAAATTGCACCATTTCATAATTTCGCGTATTTTTCTGAACGCATAAAAATCACAAAATAAACCATCCATTTTCAACTACATACTTCACGCCCACGCATCAACATATTTCAATTTTTAACGATGAAGAATTGAAGCGCTCAATGAGCTCTACCGATCTGTCTAATTCGAATTTCCATCGTGACGCAGATTGATCGATATTTTTATCAATCAATCTTGTACAACTTGCTAAACATTAGTTTTTTCCCGCATTCCACGCCCACGCATCAATATTTTTGGAGTTCTACCCATGACACATGAAAGCCCTTTCAAGGATCCTCCGATTAGTCTGACCCAAATTCGCACCGTACAATTATTTCATGGTTTTTCTCGATGGTTTATCCGCTGAGAAAAAAAACTCAAGCTGCATTTTTACATTTCTAACACCCACGCATCAATTTTTTCAAATTTTAAAGTACGGGAAACGAAAGCGCCGGTGATTTCCTTTCGATCGATCTCATCAGTTTTCATGTGCGTCGACTCCTTCATTGATATTTGTTTACATTAAATTTCCGGGAGGATTAACTTTATATTATTATGTAGATTACGCGCTGAATATCACGGCAGCGCAATAGAAGAAGAAATTTAAGAATTTACTTATGTTCATGAACATTATGCGCTGAATACCACGGCAGCAAAATCATTAAGAAAATATTGCGTATCGAGCATGTTAATAAAGATTACGCACTGAATATCACGGCAGTGCAATGGAAAGAGAAATTCAACAATTTAATTATGTTCATGAACAGTATGCGCTGAATAACACGGCAGCATAATTATAAAGAAAATATTGCGTATTCAAGCATATTAATGAAAATTACGCACTGAATATCACGGCAGTGCATTGAAAAAAAAACTGAAGAATTTAATTATGTTCTTGAACATTATGCGCTGAATACCACGGCAGCATGATCATCAAGAAATTATTGCGTATTCAAGCGTATTAATAAAGATTACGCGCTAAATATCACGGCGGCGCAATGAAAAAAGGAACTATATTCTGAATAAATATATTCCATATTCATACCACAGTAGCTTATTTATAATAAAAGAACATCAATAATTATATATTTCACAGCAAATAGAATATATATTATGATATAACCGCTTATTACTCTGCATAATACGGCTACATATATGACTCTCTATAAATCCGCTTATGGATATGCGCCTCACCAATACGTCCTCGTCGTGAGAGTCGGGCAACATTCTCATCTAAAGTAGAATGGCAAACATTGGGTGGCTTAATTTTATTTTTAAAAATTATTATCATAATGAAATACTAATGATTCATTGAACATTACTACTATATCATAATTTCATGTATTTTTACGTATTTTCACGCATTGATATCATAAATTATAACACCAATTCTCAAGAACGAATGTTACGCCACCGCATCGGCATATTTCAATTTTTCACGATGAAAAATTTAAGCACTCAATGAGCTCTAACAAACTGTCTATTTCAAATTTTCATCGTGACGCAGATTGATCGAGTTTTTCAATGATGTATGAGGTACAACTTGCTAAACATCAGTTTTTCCCGTATTCCACGCCCACGCATCAAATTTTTCAAAGTATCGATCATGGATATGAAAGCCCATTCGATATTCTTCTGATCCGACACACTCAAAATTACACCATTTCATACTTTCACGTATTTTTTTGAACGCATAAAAATCACAAAATAAACCATCCATTTTCAACTACATACTTCACGCCCACGCATCAACATATTTCAATTTTTAACGATGGAAACTTGAAGAGCTCGATAAGCTCTACTGATCTGTCTAATTCGAATTCCCATCAAGACGCAGATTGATCGAGTTTTTCAATGATTTATGAGGTACAACTTGCTAAACCTCAGTTTTTTCCCGCATTCCACGCCCACGCATCAATTTTTTCAAAGTATATCATGAATATGGAAGCCCATTCGATGTTCTTCTGATCCGACATATGCAAAATTGCTTCATTTCATAATTTCACGTATTTTTCTGAACGCATAAAAATCACAATGGAAACCCCTAATTTTCAAGAACGGATTTCACGCCCACACATCGACATATTTCAATTTTACACAACGAAAAATTGAAGCGCTCAATGAGCTCTAACAAACTGTCAGATTTGAATTTTCATCGTGACGCAGATTGATCGATTTTTTTATCAATCAATCTTGTACAACTTTCTAAAAATGATTTTTTCACATTTCACGCCCACGTATCAAATTTTTCAAAATATCAATCATGGATGCGAAAGATTCGATGTTTTTCCGACCGGACATACTCGGAATCGCATCATATCATAATTTCACGTATTTCTCTGAACGCATAAAAATTACAAAGGAGACCCCCCATTTTCAAGTACGTACTTCACGCCCACGCATCGACATATTTCAATTTTTAACGATGAAAACTTGAAGCGCTCAATGAGCTCTACCGATCTGTCTAACTCGAATTTCCATCGGGACGCAAATTGATCGATTTTTTTATCAATCAATCTTGTACAACTTGCTAAACATCAGTTTTTCCCGCGTTCCACGCCCACGCATCAATTTTTTCAAAGTATTGATCATGGATATGAAAGCCCATCCGATGTTCTTCTGATCCGCCGTACTCAAAATTGCACCATTTCATAATTTCACGTATTTTTCTGAACGCATAAAAATCACAAAATGAACCATCCATTTTCAACTACATACTTCACGCCCACGCATCGACATATTTCAATTTTTAACGATGAAAACTTGAAGCGCTCAATGAGCTCTACCGATCTGTCTAACTCGAATTTCCATCGGGACGCAAATTGATCGATTTTTTTATCAATCAATCTTGTACAACTTGCTAAACATCAGTTTTTCCCGCGTTCCACGCCCACGCATCAATTTTTTCAAAGTATTGATCATGGATATGAAAGCCCATCCGATGTTCTTCTGATCCGCCGTACTCAAAATTGCACCATTTCATAATTTCACGTATTTTTCTGAACGCATAAAAATCACAAAATGAACCATCCATTTTCAACTACATACTTCACGCCCACGCATCGACATATTTCAATTTTTAACGATGAAAACTTGAAGCGCTCAATGAGCTCTACCGATCTGTCTAACTCGAATTTCCATCGGGACGCAAATTGATCGATTTTTTTATCAATCAATCTTGTACAACTTGCTAAACATCAGTTTTTCCCGCGTTCCACGCCCACGCATCAATTTTTTCAAAGTATTGATCATGGATATGAAAGCCCATCCGATGTTCTTCTGATCCGCCGTACTCAAAATTGCACCATTTCATAATTTCACGTATTTTTTCTGAACGCATAAAAAATCACAAAATGAACCATCCATTTTCAACTACATACTTCACGCCCACGCATCAACATATTTCAATTTTTAACGATGAAAACTTGAAGCGCTCAATGAGCTCTACCGATCTGTTTAATTCGAATTTCCATCGGGACGCAAATTGATCGATTTTTTTATCAATCAATCTTGTACAACTTGCTAAACATCAGTTTTTCCCGCGTTCCACGCCCACGCATCAATTTTTTCAAAGTATTGATCATGGATATGAAAGCCCATCCGATGTTCTTCTGATCCGCCGTACTCAAAATTACACCATTTCATAATTTCACGTATTTTTCTGAACGCATAAAAATCACAAAATGAACCATCCATTTTCAACTACATACTTCACGCCCACGCATCGACATATTTCAATTTTTTAACGATGAAAACTTGAAGCGCTCAATGAGCTCTACCGATCTGTCTAACTCGAATTTCCATCGGGACGCAAATTGATCGATTTTTTTATCAATCAATCTTGTACAACTTGCTAAACATCAGTTTTTCCCGCGTTCCACGCCCACGCATCAATTTTTTCAAAGTATGATCATGGATATGAAAGCCCATCCGATGTTCTTCTGATCCGCCGTACTCAAAATTGCACCATTTCATTATTTCACGTATTTTTCTGAACGCATAAAAATCACAAAATGAACCATCCATTTTCAACTACATACTTCACGCCCACGCATCAACATATTTCAATTTTTAACGATGAAAACTTGAAGCGCTCAATGAGCTCTACCGATCTGTCTAATTCGAATTTCCATCGGGACGCAAATTGATCGATTTTTTTATCAATCAATCTTGTACAACTTGCTAAACATCAGTTTTTCCCGCGTTCCACGCCCACGCATCAATTTTTTCAAAGTATTGATCATGGATATGAAAGCCCATCCGATGTTCTTCTGATCCACCGTACTCAAAATTGCACCATTTCATAATTTCACGTATTTTTCTGAACGCATAAAAATCACAAAATGAACCATCCATTTTCAACTACATACTTCACGCCCACGCATCAACATATTCCAATTTTTAACGATGAAAACTTGAAGCGCTCAATGAGCTCTACCGATCTGTCTAATTCGAATTTCCATCGGGACGCAGATTGATCGATTTTTTTATCAATCAATCTTGTACAACTTGCTAAACATCAGTTTTTCCCGCGTTCCACGCCCACGCATCAATTTTTTCAAAGTATTGATCATGGATATGAAAGCCCATTCGATGTTCTTCTGATCCGCCCTACTCAAAATTGCACCATTTCATAATTTCACGTATTTTTCTGAACGCATAAAAATCACAAAATGAACCATCCATTTCCAACTACATACTTTACGCCCACGCATCAACATATTTCAATTTTTAACGATGAAAACTTGAAGCGCTCAATGAGCTCTACCGATCTGTCTAATTCGAATTTCCATCGTGACGCAGATTGATCGAGTTTTTCAATGATTTATCGGGTACAACTTGCTAAACATCAGTTTTTCTCGCATTCCACGCCCACGCATCAATATTTTTGAAGTTTTACCCATGAAACATGAAAGCCCTCTCAAGGATCCTCCGATCAGTCTGACCCGAATTCGCACCGTACAATTATTTCATGGTTTTTCTCGATGGTTTTTCCGCTGAGAAAAAAAACTCAATCTGCATTTTTACATTTTTTAACACCCGCGCATCAATTTTTTCAAATTTTAAAGTACGGGAAAGGAAAGCGCCGGTGATTTCCTTTCGATCGATCTCATCAGTTTTCATGTGCGTCGACTCCTTCATTGATATTTATTTACATGAAATTTCCGGGAGGATTAACTTTATATTATAGTATAGATATGATATATATATACATGTCATGGGGTTACAAAGAATTCACTCTTGTCTCGAGAGGAATATCCCTCTGTTATGGAGGAAATTCTCATCCGTTCTTATGGGTAATTCCTTTCAATATTTCGAGTGAATTCCTTTCTGTACTGGAGTGCAATTCCCTTCGCTTTTTTCCGCAAAATCGGACGAATCTCTCGTTTTTCAAACTCTTTATATTCAGAGATGAGGGCGCTACCGTGTTTCTGGAAATACTCCTACTTCTCATGAAAAACGCAAGCAGTCCTAGCACAACTCTCCAAATAACTCTTATCATCACGTCAAGTTACGTATCCTTGTCTATAGTTACAATCGAAGAAGATTTTTCAATGTGTAGGAAATGACATTGAATACACTTCAGAAGTTAAGAGTTTTCCATCTAAGAGCTGAATTGAATATTGAATGGGAGATATTAAATAGAATGATTTGGGTATGTTGAAAAGAATTGTATATTTCATACGAATCCAGTGACATATTATGATTACCACGAGCCTTGCTGGTTTGTTTTCAAGGAAAATTGGTGAAAATGAATCCTGCAGTCCGAAATCATCATCAAATATCAATGTTTTTCCAGTTTCGCAGTTAGGATTGATAGCGTTAGAATAGCGTTATCTTAGTATTGGCCTAGTTTTTCTTTCACTTGAAAATTATGACATAGCCCTCTTACATAAATCGTTACGGAATAATGTATGGAAATTCTATATAAAATGTTCGCAATTCATGTACACATATATTTCAAAACGTAACAGTTTGCTAGACAGATTTTTAAACTGATAAACTGAGCGAATTCATTATCAAAATTGATAACTATAACTTTCCTAAGTATACCCAGAGAAGTAGGTTTATTGTAAAAAATTATGTGGCTTGAAATACCTTTTCTGTTTATTAGTTTTGTTATGTGTGATAGTATCTTAATTTTCTCGAAAACACGACTATTACTGTCGAAAAATTTCAGAACTCCATTTCTGATAAACAACCGCAATTGACTTTTTTCTTTTGATACATTTTCGGGAAATTTGTTACAGTGTACTGTTCTTTGCTTCGAAGAGCTGGTCCAGATATTTTGCACTTCTCTAACTACTTTTACTTTTTTTCATAATTTAACCATGAACTACGCGTTTAACTGTAATCATACTCATATTGTCTTTGTGCTTTTGTAACATTTATTAAATTAGTGCGCTTCATACTTCTCTGAACAGCACCTTTATTCAACAAATTTGTCTATTTTCTAACCTCGAATTTAAAGTTTTTCTATTTTTCCAGCAGCTTTGTAGCTCTATTTACCATGCAACTAAAGAAACTACAACTAATGCGCCACCCCTTAATAATTTTTTGCTTTGGCTATGATAAAATTATGAATCAATCAGTTTGTCAACAACTTATTAAAGGGCAAGACCTTCTATAAAACGTCGCTATAACCACCATTCACCAATTTTAACCCATTCAAGTTGCTATTTAACTAAAGTCCCTCATTATGCGCATCCATCCATATGATTAGCCGTATGGGGTCTTTTCACTCTTATTGCATTGTTTTGTAAGCGCTTTCAAAGATGTTTCACCTTCAGAATAGTCGATACCATATTTTGATGATGGCGAGTCAACCAGTCGAGAGCTGATATGAAATTGAAACAGGGAGATCCAATAACCACTGTGATCATCTTTTAAAGAAGTCAAAGCTATCTTCTTTGAAACACTGACGTTGTTTTTACATTTTAAAAATTGGGTATCTACTATGAGATCCATTGTGCTGTAGTTACGAGTTCTGTTACTCGATGACTAAAAACTATTTTCGAGATTTTGCAATGAATCTCAGAGGTGCACCGTTCAGTGGCATTTATCATCACGAGATGAAACCCAAAAGAATTTATCGCTAAAAATCAATCTCCAAGATATTATCGCACTCGGCAAATATGATGCAGTTCACCGTTTTATTCAGCAGTGTTACAAATCTGACATCGATCCTCACGCCACTATGTTTAACCATATTTCAATGGCTACGATCGTTAGCTGATCGGGTGTTGAATCAAAAACGAAAGAAACAGTCGCCATTGGGGTAATCATTTCGTGATGTTTCATTACCCTCGTTGAGGAAATGTACATTGGTACCTGTAAATATAGTGTGATAGGCATCAACGTATAGATTATTATTGAAATTAGGTTGGAGAGGCTTCGAAGCAACCTGAACACCATCCCCATACAAGCACGGATAATTTATGTCAGGATTTTCGAAATTGAAGGGATTGAGCGATCGATAACCGTTGAACGCTTTATTCTCGACAAAATCCATCTTTATTCTTAACCACTTTATCTTTCTCAAATTTCGTCAAATCGAGAAATTACGAATTCCAACTAGAGACTCATCGCACGTTTGCAATGCGTATTTTCCCACGTGCTACCCGAGTTGCACCGAGAAGCAACATTAAGATTAAGCGTACATGTATGAGTGTACGGATGGCGAGTTGCACGTAGCGCACGGGAATCATTAGGACAGCTTGCATTTTCCTTGCAGCTGCCCAACGTTGGAAAGTATAAATGTCAGCTATAAGATATTCTCTTATCGGCCTGTGTGCAGCCACGAGCAGCTAGTCTCGAGCCAGCTTATAATCTTATATTGAGATCGTAATCGATCTCAATATGAGATTATGAACTGAAAGACTGAGTTAAATGAATCAATATTCAAGAAATAAACGTTGCTCTTTTATAGACGTGTTACGATGATTTAGATATGTATTTCTGGATAGAATGTCAGAAATTTTTGAATAAATACCAACGGAAAAATGATTGAGAGTTTATTTCAATGCCAATTCGATCGTCTCTTTACGCGTATAGAGGCTGTAACAAGTGATTATGAAGTTGTGCCAAATTGACTGCAATTTGGCTCCTGCATTTTTCTTCAAATCAAGATTTTCAATAGGTTAAACAGACCAGTGATGACTATAGAGATGGTTTCTGATAGGCATTGAGCTAGCCTTCAAGATGCCGTTCGCTGAATTTCAAAATTCCAAGTGAATCATAGTCAAATTCGCGAAAAAACCCTTAAGGGTGGTGTATTAGCTGTAGTTATATATTGTATTGAGATGGATTCACAGATCTGTCGAGGTGGATTCTCTAGAAAACACCCTCCATTGTTCAAATATGTGACGAATGGTCGATCTTTGAGGAACAATGTAATGAAAAGTGGATAAGGAAAATCACAAAATCCACCACATAATTAATTGTTGCAACGTTTCCCCAGTAAGGTTTACTGGTCTCATCAAACTCAAATTTATTACAAAAAAACACGTCATCACGATATAATCTATATACAAAATGATCGACGAAACAACAAGAAATAACCAGTTTTGAATGAATTCACATTGTAAAAGTCAGCAGTGGAAGCGGCTGCTTCTACAGACATTATCAAACGATTGTGTAGAATGCTAACAGTAGTGGTCTTACATCGTTTGGACCCATCTGAATGAACCTGGAAATCTACATATATTAACTTAGAAAAACCATACGGATTTTTCTGAGAATCTATGTGGATTATTCTGGAAATTTACCAAAGACTCAAATTCGCCTGAATTTGCAGATCTATAAATGAATACCGGTCAATCGACCAGGAAATTCACCTCGGTAGATCTGTAAATCTATCTAAATGTACATCCAAATTCAAGGTAGTTCCATGGGGAGAGAATCTTCAAATTCCATAAGGATATCCATATTACTTTTTTTGAAAGGAAAAACTAATATTTGCTTCAGTGATATTACTTCTGTACCTTTGGAGGGACGATGAGATGAA
>JAJGQD010000190.1:0-12428 GCA_020882685.1 Aphelinus atriplicis
CAGCTTTCCGCGTTCAACGCAGGATCGGACGACAGCACCAACCCGCTGCTACAACAGCTGCTGGCTGAGATGGAAGAGATGCGCGTGGTATCAGCGCGCATCTCTTCCATCGCGGTAACCAGCCTAGCGGGATAGATTACGGCTCGATTTCACCTAGACAAACGAAAGTGGTTCAGCCAACTCACCCCGGCGAAGAAGACGGAGCTACTCGACAGGGTGCAGAAGGATTTGGCGAGCTGGGCCCTCCGGGTCTAGACCCGGGAGCCGAAGGCCAACCCCGTGAGGATCGCGGTGCAATCGGCGGAGGGGGCACTCCTCACGGTGCAAACACCCCCACCACAGGAGGTGGAAGAGCTCGCCATCGTAACGGAGGTTATCCGCAATGGCCAAAACGTCTATGCACAGTCGTTATACTAGCATGACGTGGTCTGCGCTTTGGAGGATGAGAGTATCGAGGTCGATTTATTTTCTGGCAAGTTCATATTGATTCTCATTCAATGTGTGCGTTTATTTGCTTGATCCAATTACCCTGATAACTTCACAGGTTTAAAGATGCGTTTCGAAATTCTTCATCAAACGAAAGTATTTCAATAGATGCATTTCTCATCAAAGAGTATCAAACTTTTCTATAGAAAGGTACAATTTTCTGACGAGTGAAAAGTAGTTCCACAGGGGTATATATTAAATACCAGAGCATCCCAAGTCGGGGCAAGTTAAAGTACAGAATTGATCCATATTTGTTCTGTCAAGATCAATAGATTTCACACGTTTTGCTTATCGAAGTGATTCTCATAAATACGCATTCTATAGTATGCGTTTTGTAATTTCATTTCCAATAATCAGGCACACTTTTTTCCTTCATTTTTATTATGTCAAATTGCATTTTTCTCTTTGATATATATCAATTCATCGTGGACCAGAACTACCCAAATCTGAAAAAATGAATGTTCTATAATCAATCCATGTTTGTCCTGGCAAGTTCAAGTACATTCCACCCTCTTTGCTACTAAGAAGAATTTTCATAATTTCACGTTTTATAGGATGCGTTTTGTAATTTTATCTTCAATATTTTGGCATGAATTATTACTAATTACAGTCTCAGAACATTAGGAAATAGGCATTCATGTTGATGAATTCTGTTTTTCTCTACGTCTTCAAATAGATCAGAATTAGTCATACGTGGGTGAATTTCACTCATCAAGTTAAATCATTTCAGCTTATTTTCTCATTGGTAAGATTCAAATATGTATGACGCATAAATAAATTAAGTAAGGCTAAAAAGAAGAAGGAAGTGAATAAAATGAGCAATCTTTACTTTTAATACGTCCACGGTGTGAGGTCCATGAGTGATGAGTGGTTGATCATCATATGTTGAGAGCATAGCTCACCACTTCCTAATTGGAAAATATTTCTCATGTTCCAGACTTATCCATCCAACTATTGTGTGAATTATCGAAACCTAACCATTTCACGTAGACATAATTAGCACGTCGATGGATCAATTTTTTAATCGAATAAACGTCTGGATTCCCGTTTCCGGAAGCTCTTACTCAAAAAAACCATCTGCAACAGTTCAATCTCTATAAGTTTTTCGATGACATGTAATTTGATTTGTCTTGGATATGAGATAAACGCTATAGAGATTAGTGTTAATTAGTGTGAGAAAGATGGTTCGAATAGTCTCATGGAAGCATAGCTTTTTTTAATCCCAATCAGAGCATAGGAACCACAGTGTAATTCTCGAACATAATCATTGATGCAACACAAGTTCTTCATTGAATTCAAACTAGTTTATTTCTTCTTCCTCTTTCACAATTATTCGTCGCATCAGTGACTCAGATTTTGCCTCTGCTTTATTACTGAGTCAGCTGCTCTATGAAGTACCTTTTCACTCTTCCTCTCCAAAACAATCGTCGGAACTAGGTCGCAAGTGCTCTACTCTCGAGTACTTGCGTACAACGGAATATGATGTCTGAGTGTAACATAAACATGAACAAATAATATTACAATGTGAACTAGATATTTAATGTGTGACAATCTCCCCGCGCATGAAGTCTTATCAGATTTCTCAATCTGACAGTTTTATCAAATAATGAACTGCTATTTCTAGTTTGCTCGAGGCAGTATGAGTCTCACAAAATCGGATCTTTCCATCCAATCTGGGGGAAATTTTCTGAATTTAACCCTTCTTTCATTTGTTCTTCGGAAGATGTTTGTCCAGGATCAGCACGAGGTTACTGGATCCTGATTGCGCTCCTTTTAACAACCACTTTTGGTGACTTATGAGTGTTGGAAGATACTCGCGCAACCATCACTTCCAAAATACATCTGCCAAATGTTGAGCATTACACCACTGCTTTTTACAATAGAAACGATTTTGATCACAGTTGTGAAATCTCACTACGCTCGAAGATGCGCCTATCGCGAAGTAATTTGGGATTAGCGCTTTAGGATCATTTGGGTCTATTGAAAGGATGTGTGTATCTTATTTTAGTTGAAAACTTACATCGTAAGTAACTGACTGTGGAAAAAGCTTTTTTGCCCACATCGCAGAATGAATGCAGCTCGATTTCATCAGTAGAGAATTCTTCAAAATAACAACGAGATAAACGGGAGTTAGAATACATAGAATAGAATTCTATGTATTTTCGATAACCAGTCTGTCCATATATTGGATTCTCCGTATCTCATACCATTTTATCCCACTCTTCCAAACTTCTTGCATAATTAGTCGAGATTGAATTATATAAGGAGCAAGAAATCCTAATATAGGTCATATATCGACATGATGACACTGGAGAATAGACGCATAGTCGGTCTTCCGATAAAATTTAGCAGACCCTTGAAAAATATTAATACATTTAAATGGAGCGATTAATCATCTGATTTTGTATTCCAATACCTAGAACTTTCTCTTCGTGAGTTTTATCTAAATTAACTCGACTTTCAAAAAAGTATGGCTGATCATAAATTGCCTGCATTACTTCTTTGTTATTATTCGCCCACCCATGCATAGTAAAGTCAGCTGCTGCATTTTTCTCGATTGTGTATTGAATTGAGCTCACCATCTCTCCTACAGCGTTTTGATCTTTTATGTAAATCGCGGTGGGAGTATTATTGATAGAATATTATATCAATAATACTATGATATAATATTCAATAATAATATTATATCAATATTATATCAATATTATATCCATAATATATGATTATGGTATAGTATACCCATATTCCGGATCAGAATCTATCTTTCTTTTTTTTTACTAATAATAGCCGTCTTACAACTTGTTATATACTCTTCGGTAGTACTTGATCCTCATTACTCCAGAGAAGCCTGGTTTCCCAATAATTTCTGATAGTGTGTTTATCTCGAATACCCTCCAAATTGAAACGAGATTTCTCACCATATAATCTTGATGACCCAATAGCTTTCATATGGATAACAGTAACAGTAGATCATCTCTCTATATTGAAAGTTTAACCGTCTCCGCCGCCACCGCCGTCGTCATTTTGCTCCTCACGATTGCTCCTCATTTTTGCTCCACATTTTTGCTCTTTATTTTTGCTCTTTTTTGCTTCTTTTTCAGCTCTTCATTTTGATTCTCCTTGATAATATTGTTCGTTATCATAACATGGTCGCAGATTACAACATAACCATAATCAATTCCAGAAATCAATATTCGACAAGAATCTGAATCAAAAGGAAATTCGAAAGTCTAGTGACATGTTATTGGCTGACAAAATGAATGAAATACTGGCGGGACTCAATTAATCTTTTCTAATCTGAATTCGAAAAACAGAAAAGGGACTTTCCTGACGTTAATAATTGCCACTGCTACTCTCTCCGAGGGATCAAGAGCCAATATGTTTTTATTTGAGGTTGGTGAGCGGGGCATTTTCGATAGAAACTACCTGATGTAAATGAGAAAATATGTTTATTTAATAAGTGATGCGCACGAGGTGGGCAGATCGGCAATCGGACGAAAACTAAAGCAAATGGCGTATACCTAAAGATAGCTATGTATAATACGTTGCGTGGCGCGAGAATTTGAATTCACTAATATGATGGATATAATACTAAACACAATGGATTCGGATTTTCATTGTTGATTATTCGATTAAGTCCTGTTAAGACCCGACCTTGCGGAGGAGAAATATTTGAGTTTTGGGCGGGATGTGTCTGGGATGCGTCCTTTCGAACCTTGAGACTATAATCTCGGTTACCTCGTCGAAATCGTTGAATGCACGTGGGCTGTGGAGCGAGCGCTTCGTACAGCCCTGGCAGCGGGCTTTGCCAAGCAAGGCGCGAGGGCTGTGTGTACGCGGCATTCACTCCGTAGCGTGCTGAAGGAGGGGAGGGTGGCGAGCGGCGTGCGCAACTCTCTATCAGGCTGTGGAATGAGGGGCTCGTGTGCCTCCCGCTCTCTTCCTACGTCGCTTTCCAAATCGCAGTGTCGGGTTGCTGGTCCGACAGTCGCTCTCTGGATGCAAGCCCTGCTTCCTCGTTCCTGCTACTTTGCTTTTCTTCGTTCTCGTGTGGGTGGGAAGCGTGTAGTAGAATTGACAACACTGCCTTTGTTAACACAAAAATAACCATTTCCTTTATTAATAGCACGGCACACACTACAACTTTACTCGGCTTTGATAGTCGCGGGACCCAAGAATCCCGTTATTATACTTGACGTCACAGTGATAGGGTCACGGAACGCTCCTTGGAAGTACCGCGACACTATCCGAGTGGTCGAACAGCTCTTTATATGGTCATGGCTTTGGATGAAACGCGGAGTAACACCGTGGCATCAGGGACTACATTTCTTCATTCTACTGCGCAATAAAATCCTCACTCATATATAGATACGTAACTTGGCGTTATATGATTCACTTACTTCTAATAATGATGGATGAAAAAGTATTGATATTTGTGCCCGGAAGATTCACTCGCTGGAGGGTGGTTCAGTTCAATTACTATGATGTTTCTATTATTTAGGTATGTACAAATCATCGATTACAATGATGTCACGAGTCATGAGCAATGGCGTATGCTGCCTGATTATAGTCCGGTTTTATTTGTGATCTAACAATATGCAATGTGTAGTATAGACGGATCCGTTATTTCTGAGCACGATTTTGTGCACAAAAATGAAGATATATATGAAAATGAATAAGCCGCGTAACCATGTTGCATTGGTCCTGATTATATGATAAGGTAGCCTAACTGGAGTTTCGAAATGCATTATATGGGTATGCAGTGAATTGATTTGATTTATTTACAGATTCGATCAAGGCCGTTGCAAAATGCTTGTGCAGCTTCTTATGCCTGTTGGCTAACTTATCATTATATTTCTATGAGCTAGGCTAGCTCGCTCATAGTAAAATTTTAGAACAAAGATGAATCAAGGAAAGAGATTACATAATACGCCACACCCTGGCCATGCTTTACTTTGGAAATGCACGACGGAGGGTAACGAAATCATTCTCTGCAGATGATAACGCAGTGCGCGTTGATTACCGTTCGATGTGTCTCTCTCACTCGTTTATACATCCATACAATTATGTCTCTACACTAGTGAGCAGCTGGGCTGCTCGCATCGTTGTAGCCACTCGTGTGGGGCGGCCTGCGTGATGAAACTAAATCTTCACGGAGGTCGGAATATGTGAGTACACGCGCTCGTGCCTACGATCGTAATCGTATACTCCGATGTCCGAGGAGTCGCATAAGCTAGATTTCGATAACAAACGTAAACGAAAGTATGTGTGATGAATCTCACGATCAAATTTTTACTGACGTCAAGGTGAACGTGATATCGACGCATATTTTCTAACCTTGGCTGTTTGTAACGTGTTACCTGCCTGTGGGTTGCAAGCTCTTCAGTAGGCTAGGATTCTCGCTCATCCTCGATTTGTTTTCGTGATTCCGAGTATCCATGGTGACCTGGTCCCTAGTCTCTTGGTTTCTTCTTGTAGTTGCACGTGATCTTGGGACGCCTCTGCTTACCTCCGCGGTAATGCTAGCCTGCTCAAGTCGAGCTCATTGATAGGCGAAGCTTCTTGTTCTACTCCGGCAGACAGTTGAGGTCGTTGTTAGCGTGCACGTCGACTTTTCATGAAGATCTCTCAGAAACTGTCAATACGATTACTATCGAAACATGAAGGTTGATGTATCCTGGTCATGGCACCATAGGATTTTCGAGCATAATCATTGACGGAATACAAATACTTCATCCAATTCAAACAGGTTCATGTCGCCATTTTTCAACAAAAACTAGGGAGGTACCCACTGTTCGCTCCGCTCGCCAACCCCTGAACTACATACACTTACTTAGTGTAGAAATATACAATTGTTAGTGTACAAATTCACAAATTCTAGTGAGGATTGAACAAGAGTTGTTTCATTTGGAAATGATTCTTCTTAGAGTCAGAGATGCTACTTCTTCCATTGCTTTAAAATATACAACAATATCGAATATGAAAATTTTACAGATCAACTATAGCAATGGGGATCATGGATTGCGATGACATGATAGACAAAATGTTTGATGAAGCATGCGCAATTATGATTCCAAAACAATTGAGAAAATTGTTCGCATACTATTGAATCCTAGATGAACCTACATTTTCAAATATTGTGTCAATGGTCAATCCAGAGTGAAGTGATAAATATAAATGAATGATACATTCTGAGTACAAAACGATCGACGAAGTATCAATAAACTATTCTTTCTCATCAGTTTTGATCACAGAACATCAAGAAACTCCTGATAAACCACTACCGGTCACATTGCATATCATAGAAAACAGTACACATACATTTGATTGTGATAACGTTAGAATTTTAGACCGCGGAGCGAATTAGGAGAAACGACTGATTTCGGAAATGCTCTACATCAATATGTACTAACACACACTTAATAGGAAGGAAGACATACAACACCTCAGTCACACATACAGAAAGCTTAACAAGATTGTTCAAAACAAACACACCAATGTATCTGATGGTATAGATCACTGTGGATTGCTCTATACACAATATTCGACAATGGCAGTGGAAGCCTCCGCTTCCACTGCCGAACTTTATTCTATAATTCCATTCGAAACTGGTGAGGAAGAATAGTTTGCAAACTATTGAAGATGTAAATATTCCGAACTCTAAGATATTCTCCAAATCATATTGCGATATGTTGAATGAAGATCAGAAGATAATACTGATTATGTAAAATCTGGAAATTATGAATTGATTTTCATAGACGCATCAGCTGGAACATGAAATATATATATTTTCACTTATATAATTTATCTCTTTTCGAGTATCAAAAACAATTCTTATCAATGGCATGGACTGGTATAGCATCTATTTTGCTTCCTGGAGGAGTGACAAGTCATGAGACTTTCAAACTACTTTTGGATCAACATTCACGTCAAACCTTATATTTTGAGAATGATATTGATAAAATGACAATCAAAAATCGCGATATGATTATTTGGGATAAAGCTTTTATGATGCCTAATAAGGTTTAGGAATACTCGACAGTTTGTTGAAAGGTATTTGTAATAATACTAAATTCTTCAGCGATGGAATAATGCTTTTAGGGGGAGACTTTAGGCAAATTTCGCCAGTTCTTGAATTCGGGACAAAAAGCTGTGAAACGAAAATATAAAATTCCCTGTTTCATGGATAAAATTCTAAATTCACAACATAATTTACAATTATGTGATCATGATTTTTCATCTTCGAAAATGGTGAAATTGATAATTTCATAATTCCCGATGAATGGAAATCTCCAGATGTTATATGAGAAGCATATCGATCTTGTATAGAAAAATGTAATGATTTATTGAAAGAAGTAATTTTAACAAGTCGTAATGATGATGTACGGATGATAAATCAAAAAATTTCAGAAAAAATTCAGAGTAGAGGAATTATTTATCATAGCATTAATGATGCTGAGCGTAAAGGAACCGATAGAGCACAAGACAATGCTATAATAATATGTCCAATAGAATATTTGGATAGTTTAAATATGGTTTCCCGATTCATAAATGAATTTGAAAACATGAATCCATAGTGATGTTGATTCGAAATTTAAATTTACAAAAGATGGATTGTGCAATGACACAAGACTAAAAATTTTGAATTTATGTAAATATAATATTGAATTTGAAATAATAACAGGTGATACGAAATATGATATAGTTTATATCCAGAGAATATTTTAGATACAGGAGAATATACATCACTTCCATTCATTTTCTTTAGACTTCAATTTCCGATTATTTTAGCTTTCGCTATGAAAATTAATGAATTTCAAGGCCAAAGGTCCGAGTCAGTAGGAATTTATCTGAATGGACCTTTGGACAAGCATACGTAGCTCTTTCGCGTTGTAAAAATAGGAACAAAATATTCATTCAATATGAGAACACAGATTTCGATACGATTGAAAATATAGTGTAAAGGGGAATATTTGATTGAATATTAATAAAAATAAAAATGATTTTCGATATTCCTGCGCACTGGGCGGCGACGTTTGGCGTAGAAGGAGAGAGTCCGCTGAGAACAAAGGTATGGACAGTCCCTGCTCGGCTTATCTACATGTGCCCACCGGTGTGGATTACAATGCCGAACCTTTTCATGATATCCGAGCAGATGATTGCGTCGTAGACCAGAGCCGAGAGAATGCTGAAGAAAATTTTTTCGGTTATCCCATCGATGGTTAAATCCACGGTTACTTGGCCTTCAAGCCTTGTGGTTTGACGAGATGCCATCTCTGTTCTGGCGTGAGATGGCTAGACGTTCTCGCCAAAACAGGCTCTTGAATTTGGGATTAAGATACGGACTTAACCGCCCCGATTCCCATCAGCACGAAATACTTCCCCTCTCCCAAATCCAACGGCAGGAAGGATCGAATATTCGCACTTTTGGACAGTCCGGGGTCCGCTTCGCGGGCCGGATTCTCAATGTCCACCGCTAAACGGCCCAGGGACACCATTTGCCACAATAGGGCGGGGCTCCCAGAGTTCTTAATGACCTGCAGCATTTTATTGGGTGGCGGTATCTGCATGCCTTCCCACTTTATTAGTGGTCATTGGTTTCGGCGATCAACGGCACATCTCATTGAGATTAAGAGCTGCGACGGATACTTTCACTTTCGGCTCCGCTTTGGGGTTTAGGGCCGAGCCGTTGGGGCTCTCTAGGGTAAGATCAAGGGTTTTCACTGCTGAGACGGGTAGAGCTGTTCCCTGGATGCGCTCCTGCATCCCGTCGATCAGTCGCCGTGATTTTTGGGCGCTGTCTTCCAGGCTCTGCTTCAGATTTTTCGCCTCCAAACGGGTTGTCCAAACTTGTATTTGGGCTTGGTCGGGGCGGCAGTGACCTTCGGACTTTCTGCTCCTACAGGGAGTCCCGCCTCTCGTATCCCGTCTTGCGTTCAATACAACGAGGACAATCGGGGGCGACATCCCAGTACCCACAGGAGTAGCAGAACGTTCCAAGTGGGCGTGAAACCAATGATCTCGTTGGCCACAGTTGAAACACAAACCGTTCGGATCTGTCTTTCTTGGGCCACTCGGTTCCTGGGATTCATCGTCGGCCTCGTTCTGGCGGCTCTTCAGTGTTTTGGGGGTTTCGCTGGTGTTTGGAGTGCTGCCACTCGGCTTCGGTGGATTAGAAGGGGCACAATTCTGCGATAGCTCTTCATGATAATCCTCCAACCTCTGGTACGGGGCCTTCTGGGGAATTTTGGCACCACGATGATTCAAGGCAGCCAGTTCTTCTCGTTCTCCTTCATATAGCTTTTTGAAGTCTGCCTCTTTCTCTTGTGCCATTGCCTCGTGCTCCTCTTCTGCGTTTTCTTTCACTGCTGCAGCCTGAAAGTGGCGTAGTTTCTGCGTCGGTATGTACGCCGCCCTGCGCACCACGGGAAATTTTGAAGGAGGTGGGGCTCTGAACATTCTCCGCCTTTTCATTCGAGACTCCTCTTGCTTGGCCAGATCTACCAACTCATCGAACAAGGCAGACTGATTTCTCGTAAACCTGTCGTTGAGTGCTGGGAGGAGATTATCGTAGGCAATGTCCAACAGTTGTTCGATTGGAAGGGGATCTTCCATCCAATCAAAAATCAGCTGAAGTTTGGTCAGAGAGGTGCTAACCGGCTCGTCGACACCTTGCGTGCAGACTCGGGCTTCGGTGTGTAGTTTCGCTTGAATATCTTCGCTCCCGTATACGCGGCAAAAAGCTCGAAAGAAGTCATCCCAATTTCTACACATGCATCGATGCTTGCGAAACTACATAGCCGTCACTCCGTCTAACGGGGCTGGCAGTGATCGCAGAGCCTCGTCAAAGGTCATGTCCGCCACTGTAATGCAGTCCTCGAGTCTTTCCAAGAAGTCCTCTGGATCTTCTCAAGGTTTGTTTTCAAATTTTAGGCTCCACTTCTTGAACGTGTCGAGGTACCTCGTTGTTTTGCTGCCGTTCAACGATCTTTCGTTTATGAGTGCTGCTAATTCCGGGGTTCACGTCATCTATGGATTCGTCTACCGGCACTTACAATCAAGCGCAGCGTGATACCCCGCAGCCTGTTGCACGAACACTTTGGACCACAGGGTTAAATGGTGGGATAGTATATCATGTCTGTTCCATGCCCTCCCATGGGACCTGGCGTTCGACGTAAGTATCTTCCACACACGGAGTATCATCGTCGTAATTGTTGCTCGATAGGTTGAAATATACTGGTGGTGGAAGCTAACGAATCGTTCAGTCATTGCTGACTATCGAGCGTGCAGTCGGCTACACCCTGTTGATCTTGTTCAAATTGATAACTAGTATCTATTCTTAAACTTTCAATGTCGACGTAATTATTCAATAAATACTGATTGAATACAGAGTTTGAGAAGTTGGTTCAGGATTAGCTGAACTTATTTATCTTATGAATTTGCAACAAAAGAGACTCTAAACTGATGCATTGGCGTAAAAAGAAACTTCATCGCCATTCGGTAAGCCAATGATACTGTAGGAGTTATCACTTTGTGCAACGATTACTATATCGTCGCCTTCGAGCAAAAAGGGGTCAACTCAGCGTCCCGAAGGAAAAGGGGCCAACTCGCAGTCCGTGTAAAAAGAGGCCAACTCGCCATCCGTGCGAAAAGGGGCCAACTCAGGCGAGTTTTGAATTTCAGATAGAATTCAGTTCACGACTTTCTTGAGAAGTCTTATGCACGCTATGTGATAGCCGTAGTACGTCTCCTTCAATGAATAGGTGATTTTCACGTAATTTACATTTCATCAGAATGTAATATGTCAAGTTAACTATTGACGTTCAACGGCTTCTGCCTCGATGGTTTCTTGTAGGAATTAGTATACATATGTTTTTGAGGTCGCTCATAATGAATCCGCCCTCAATTTCTGAAAATTCAAAATAGAGCCTCCAAGATCACGACAAAAATTTGGAAAAAAATAGAATTTTGTTGGAGATTGGTATACATTGGTTTTTGAGGTCGCTCATCACAAATCCGGCCTCAGATTTCGAAGATTCAAATTAGAGCCTCTGAGATCACCTGACAAAAATTTGGAAAAAAATTGAATTTCGTTGAAGATTGGTATACATGGGTTTTTGAGGTCGCTAATCACGAATCCAGCCGCAGATTTTGAAAATTCAAATTAGAGCCTCTAAGATCAACTGACAAAACTTTGGAAAAAAATTGAATTCCGTTGAAGATTGGTATACATGGGTTTTTGAGGTCGCTAATTACAAATCCGGCCTCAAATTTCGAAAATTCAAATTGAAGCCTCTAAGATCAACTGACAAAACTTTGAAAAAAAATTGAATTCTGTTGAAAATTGGTATATTTAGGTTTTTGAGTTCGCTTTGCGAAAACATGATGAGAACTAATGTCTCGATTGTCTAATGTTGAGTTTTTGGTAAATATAGATGAAGACACCAAGATGTTTTAACAAAAGATTGAACTTAACAAAAATATCTCGACATTAGGCAATTGGCATTATTCTCAGGCTTTGATAGACGGCGAATACGCGTATGTAGCGACAATAGTTATTGCATCTTTAGAGTCAACAAATTATCAAAATTAGTGAACTCTGTAAAAAACGAACTATGAGAGGAACTGTAAATATCTCGATTATAGACACATAAGGAACCAGTGTGTGATTTCACACTGTGACGTTTATCGGCATTTATCAAATAAGTAAGCTAAAAAACGAGTCAACGTGATACCCTGCGATGGTGCGTTAGAATATATAAAGGGCCGCCCGTCCTCAAACGGGGTCATTCTTTCGCGAGCATCGGTAGAGCGCGTATCGGAATACGATCGTCTCCGCGCATATAACATCATGTATTGCGAGCGACCGCGAATTCCATACTTGCGTGATTGTAACATCTTATTCATTCTACACTTACAAATCATAATACACACACACAATC